>JARJEC010049679.1:0-22237 GCA_030264575.1 Tachinus sp. AB-2021 | reverse complement strand
TTTACTTACAAATATTTTCTTACGAAATTTTTATGAGATAAAATACGTTATAAGACACTACTACTTAACCACTAAAGATTTTAAAAATAACATTTTTATTTTAAGCTGAAATTACTCAAATTTTGTAATTTTTAATGGAACACTCGATATATTTTTACAAATTCTTGTTTGTTAGTCTATTTTACGTATAAATCTCAATTTTCAAAAGTTATAGTAACATAACCTCATTTTTTAAAGCACACAATATTTATAACTTTTTTAGTACTTATTCAAACCAAATATTTGTTGGTGTTGTTTGATAGCAAAAAATCTAGGGTTGCATTACATTACAACCTAAATACTAATTGTTATTTTTAAAAGCGCGCAAATCACTCAATTTTGAATAATGTGGCAAAGCGATATTTTTCCAAATAATTTCATTTCATTTTGATGTTATCTTTACCAACACATCTGAAAATTTGAATTCATACGTAACATTGACTAACAAATCCAAAATTGTAAAAATTAACCGACTGGTGCATTTAAAAAAATTAAATTGATGTGTCGCTTAAACCTGAATTGTTATTTTTAATTTTTTTAGCGGTAAAGTAGAGCTTTGTGACGTATTTAACCCATAAAAATACTATTAAAAAATATTTATAAAAAATGTTTCATTTGTCATCCGATATAACAGACTTTGGTTTGTATTTTCATAGAAACTTAAAATTGTATATAGAAAACTTGTGTTAGTGTGATTATTTTTCAATTGTTTAAATAATTATAACTATATACATACTGTTTTATTATTATCTATTTTATTAATATATTTTGGAAAATTAATGCATTGAAGATACGAATCAGTATGGCATGAATTTTTTTTTTGTAAAAATGTAATTTTTCCTCATTCTACATTAATATTAATATTATAATTGCAAACAATTTTTCTTTTGCGATTAGCTTTCTTAATAGAATTTTTTTAATAAATAAAGCAATTCGAATGATTCAATTGTTAAAAAAACGGTAATTTTATAATACCAGCTGTAAAAATAGATTTGTCATTTACAAAGTTCATAATCAAATAAGTAGTTAAAATTTAAGAGGATTTTTATTCATAAAACATTTGAATAGGCTATGCTACTTGAATTTATACAAGTAATTATCATGGTTTAATGAAACGTTGTTGACTATACTTTACTGCCAATATAATTTTTTTAAGTATTTTTAAGTGAATCTTTTATAGCAAGATGTAAGTCCAAAAAATAATGAAATAGTTCAACATAAAATAGTTAGATACCGTAAACAAATGCTACTGAGTGGTTGTTTATAAATACGAATAGAAATGCGATGCGTAAGCAGCAACACTATTGGTTTGTGTATCCGTTGTGCAGTGTTGCAATAAATATCGTAACTGTACAATAAAAATCACAATATACGATAAATTTTACAATTTTATATCGATAACAAAATTGGTTGAGATTGATAAATAAATGAAAGTAAAATAAATATAATGTAAGAATGCTTAGTAAAATGAAATGTCATTGCAAATTCAGTTTTGGCAAACAACGCTGTCTTGTATATTTATAATTTATTTTAGGGCGCAATAGATTATATTTAATGAATTTTTTATTTTAATTTTTCTGTAATATTTGGAAAAATAAAAAAATAACAAAATTAAAAGTAAGTACAATACGGTCCGAGCTGAAGTCAATGCTTTTCAAAAATGTAGCATGCCACAGACTGATTTATCGTCGATTCAGTTATACAATATAATAACTCAAGAAATATTTTGAACAGTCATATTCAACATTTTTAAACAATTATATTTTAAAAAAAGTTATACTGTAAAAATATACCTTTGTAATTTTTACAGTATAACTTTTTCATTTACATTTAACACTAATTTTATTATTGAGTATTAAAGTATTTATATTTAACTTCTTCTTCTTCTTAATCTGCCATTTTGTATCTTTTTAACAAAAGCTTTTTCTACTCCTCCAAACTTCTCGATTTTGTGCTATTTGGTACCAGTTTACCCCCTCCCCCCACTTCTCCAGCCTGTTTGATGTCCATTTTATCTGTAGTCTATTTTCCTTCTGTTTTCTGCCCATGGCTTTTATCTTATAACGTTGCCATTTCATTTGTGTCCTTGCTACACGTCCCACCCATTCCCAAGTTGGCTTTGCCATCTGTGTTGGTCTTATAGTTTTTCAGTATTATACTTAGTATACTCCTCTTAATCGCTCTATGGTGTACACGTTGTAATCTTAAAATAAAAACATCAGGTTTTTATGAAAACGGTAGTTATATAGCTTGTAAATTCTAATAAAAGTTTGCGTCTCACTTATATTATGGTTAAAAGGACAGCAATATTTCTCCAGAATAAAATACTAGGTACAACACTTCCAATTTTATAAAAACCAAATGTTTCCATTTTGAGGAATACGACGTGTTATCTTAACACCAATATATATTTTTTTGTAAGTACCAAAGTTTCTGCACCATACTGATAATATACACTGATTGTACAAAGTTCAGCTTTTAAACTTAATAGTATGTCTAATTTTAGTACCTCTTTTATTTTACTATATGCTGTCCTTAAATAGTTGTAGCTTTATACCTTACATACTTGATTGTCCACTTCTATTATACCGGTCGTTCACGAAATTTTCGTTCATAGGACAAGAGTTTGGCTCGATTCGGCCTAGAGAGGAGACCGGCGAAGTCTGTTATACTCATGCAAACAATAACTTGCTCAGTCATAATATTTAACTTCAACATTTTTCTTTTTTGTTTTGCCGCCGGCTTCTGTCTTGCTCACGTTTTCGCAACGTATAATCATTTTTTGAACCATTAAAGCTGGTTTTCTTTTGTTGCTTAGTTCCGGTTTCTTTTTTTGATGTTTTGCCGTCTTCTGATTTACCATGGAAAATAAAATTGTCAAAAAAATAATATTTAATAGTAAACAATAACAAATAATGGCATACACTCATAATGAAAAAATTTAAAACAGCTCATTATCTTTTCAATTATTTGTGCCAGATAAGGAATTTATTTTCTGTAGAATATTCCGATAGTCAGATACCTTCGGTGTCGACGATATCCATATAATTTTAAGGAGAAAGTGTGCATTGTGTAAGTTTACAAGGTTCTAAAAAACATAAAAATTATTTCTATAAATACCAAACCCATCAGGAAATTTTGCCTAAAGACCACTATCGTAAAATATAATTTTGTGAGACAGTAATAAGAACGTGCAAATGTAGATAAACATTTGATTGAAAACATCGTGTTTACTGACGAATTCACGTTTCCGTTACATGGCAAACATAATCCGTTTATTCTTTGTTATTGGTCTATTGAAAACAAATATTGGCAATTAAATTTAAATACACAATATCCTGAAAAAGTAAATGTTTGGGCCTGTATTTATAGGAATAATATCATTGGACCTTTTTTATCGATGGAAATTTGAGGGGAGTACTTATTTGAATCTTCTTCAAAATCAAATTGTACCTGCACTAACGAATCTAACCGACAATTTTGATAATATTTGGTAACAAGATGGCTGTCCTGCTCATAACTCTAAAATAGTAATAAACTAATTACACAACATATTCCTTCCCTTCCCTCCAGCGAGATTGCCAGACTTGGACCCTAACATTTTTTTCTTATAGGGATACGCTAAATTTAAATTATATAGACATCAACATGAAAGAGACAATAATTTGAACGAGTTAAGAATAAATATGGAGGGTCAATTTCGTGTAATTACTGCTGAACAGCGTTCGTTTAGAATTTTATGATCGGTTGGGTTATTGTTTGGGTACTTTTGAGAACCTATTGTAATATAAATAGTATTTTTTAAATAATTTAAATTTTTAATTTTAGTTTAGACAATTATTTTATTTTAAAACAATTAATTTAGTGGAGTTGCCTGTTGTGTTAAAGATTTTTTATTAATTTAGTAAAGTATTTTTTAAATGAAAAAATGTATTAGATTTTTAATTTTAGTTTAGAAAACCATTTTATTTTAAGTAACTTGCACAATAATCCCATCAATTTATTACGATATTTTTGCGACATTTAAATACGTCGCGACATGCGAATAGAATGTATCCGCCGGTCCCCTCTCTTGGCCGAATCAAGCCGAATCCTATGTACGGAAATCCCGTGAACGACCGGTATGGTGTTTTATATTCAATTTTCTTGTTTGTCATCTACTGCGTTTTATTATTGTTTTAAGCTGTGTGCAAATCTTGTAACATACTTATTAACTCTTCTTTATTTTTCTTTTATATTATGTAAAACACATATTTAAAGTCCTCTTGTAACAAGGACAAATAAACCATTTCTCGTAATCGTGTATCAATGAACTGCAATAAATATTCTTTTGTTGTTGCTTCTGTTAATTGGTTATAATAAAAATTATATTATTTTTTTTATTACAAACTATTGTAAAACTTTCTAACCCGTTAATGGCAGTATTGAACTAAATAAGTTTACATTATCAATGTTGTTTGTTTTAATAGTAGCATTATGGTATATTTAGCTTATAACTATATTAAGTCGATGTAAATAGCTGTAATTGAGTAACTAAATGCAGTAAAAAGTACATTCAAATAACAATTTACTTAACATAGAAATTCAAATTTTGTTTATTAATAACTTTACGTATTTTCTTCCTTTGAAAATAAAAAATATATTTTCACAATTATCAACTCGGCAAAATGTATATCGAAAGAAAACTTAAATTAAAATACGGTCTTACTTATTTCTTTTTATTATTATTATTCTAACGTAAATAACTGCTATGTTTGTTGTAGTATATTGTTTAACATTTAACTTTGATTTTAATTTAATGTATCCAAATTTTTAGCACACTAAATAATATAAATACATTTATAATGTACCACATAATAATACAAACTAATTAGTAAAATAAAAATTGATTATTTGTTGTACAATAATCTTCCAAAATTAATTTACTAATTTAATTCTATGTGACAGGTCTAGCTATTCTAGAACTGGCAAGAACAGGTATATGTAAATTCTATTATAAAATTTGAGTATTAGATGTTTATTGTTAAATGTTTAAAATAGAATTTGAATTGTCTGCACGATTATTATATAATTTTTTTAATGGAGGCATTCAAGATGTGCATGAATGAATACTCGTGGCAAGTGTGCAACTAACTAGGAAATACTCAAACACAGTGTTGAATTAATATTTAAAGGTACCAATTGTGTATATATTAAATTTAATTCAAATACTTTAACATTGCAAAATTAAAATTAAATCAGCACTGTCAAAAGCATTGATATATAAGTGTAAAAATAATTTGATCAGTTATAAAATTTAAGATTAAGAAGGTAAAACTTGCAAATGCTTTATTTTAATATGCATTAATGTATGTATTAAGTTCACAATTTGATCCAATTGTATATTATGTATAATAGTAGTAGAATGCAAACTATTTAACTTGCTTGTAATATGGTCATATATAGCATATTATTATGTTCTGTATATAGTAACAATATACTGTTTTTTATAGTTTATATACAACTAAATATACTTGGGATCAAATTAGGCACACCTAAATAAATAACTTTCTTATTTAATAGATAAATTGATGATTTTTTTGTCAAATATGGCACTATTCTCTATTATTTTCAGGTATTGAAATGGTTCTGTGACTTCCGGCGATACCGGAAATAAAAATCAATTTTGGAAAATTAAATGGAGCACCCAGTATTTTTTCATAAATTTCAAATTTTTTAGAAGATTTTATGATATAACCTCACATTTATTTAATTTTTCAAATTGTATTTTTCATTCTAATTTTTAGAGTAATAGCATTAATAACTGAGCACATTTTTGGAAAATAATGATGTCATATACAGGCATTTGAAATTTTTGAAAGTTAATATTTTAGTATAACATTTTTGTTGCAATTTGCAATTACTATGGCTTATGGATACTAGGTACATATTATTTGCTACAAAATAATGTGTTTAATTTTTTTATTTTCCGCTCAAGATTTATTATAAAAATGCAATTTGAAAAATTAAAGGTGAGGTTACATTGCCAAAACTTTTTAAATTTTGCCATTATAGATAGAATATGCAGGAGATTTAAAATTTATAAAAAAATAACGGGTATTCCATTTAATTTTCCAAAATTGATTTTTATTTCCGGTGCCACCAGAAGTGAAAACCATTTTTGTATTTGAAAATAATAAGGAATAGCGCCCCATTTGACATAAAAAATTCAATCAATTTATCCTGATAAATAAATAGAAAAGTTAATTAGGTGAGTATGATTTGAGCTCCACCCGGTATAACGATACTTTTTATACTTTCTAGTAGTAATTTTTGTACATATGTATGATATACAATATATTAAAAATGGGAAATATGTAAGTATATAAAAACATTATAAATGTTAAGTAATCATTGCACAGAATCTTTTTAGAGCGGCATTTTTATGTAATTTTCTATCTAATAGATTTATGACAATGTGTATTTTAATGTAGAAATGCTTGTATACTTTTGTAAAACGATATTCAACTGATACTGATTGATATTTTCAGTAAGTATAACAGCAAGAAAGGTATTACAAAAAGTCTGCAATAAAATGCTACTACCGGATGACTCTAAGTATACTAAGTATAGTATCCTACATAAGAAAGTTTTACTTTGTTAGTTTAGTCTAAATACATCGAACAGTTTAATGTGAGAAAAAACTTACTCTAACAGTTTGAAGTCTTAGTTGGTATTTTCATACCGAACCAACACAATTAAACACCACGTATGAGGTATTTTACACTTTATATAGTTTTACGTTTTCATTTAAAACATTTAAAATATATTTATTAAGTCAGGCAAAATTATAAAAATTTTAATACTTAGTATTGCTAACTTATGTGCAAGCAAAAATTTATGATGTAGTGCATTCTACTTATAGAATTAGCTCAGTAGTAATAACGTCGCCTCAAATTTTAACTATATTAAAAGAGCCAACATTATAATTTTAATACCAAGAACTATATAAGTGTAAGAATAATGAAACTCTTGGTTATAGAGCGTTTAGGTAAAATTATAATAGCCTCACGGGAGGTATATATAGACACCATAGGAATTTAAATAATAAACATTTCATTTTCTGATAATGGTATTTCTAGAGAATTTTTTTACATAATTTTTGTTAGACATTGATTTTGACAATTTTTAATAGTTTTTGTCCATATATTTCTAATCCACTAGAGAGAGAAGCGCACACATTTCGAACATAGTAAACTACGAATTGCGCTCCGACTCCGGTAGCGTTTAGCTGGCAGCGCCAATCTATTCATTAAAATATTTTTGGTTTTATTTTTGATTTAATATTAGTCAAACCCAAGTATAATAAAAATAAAAACTAATAAAAATACGTAAAATATGTCCGATCTTTTTATTGAAATCAGATTTTTTCATTATAAAAGCTATTGGAAATAGTTAAAGACTTGAGTGTAAAAAACATAACAGTAAACAATAAATAATACTCCCTTCATGTTTGATAATAAAATTGCTTTTGGTTTTGAATTATATTAAATAAAAGAAACATATTTTCATTAGTAATACGAGTGTATTGATGATTATCGCATTTAAAATTTTTTTGATTTTGAGAGATAAATTATGTTGCTTGGGAACCCGAAGCAACATAATTTATCTCGAAAAAGAAAACAAATTTGCAATAATCATTGAAATACATGAGTGTTATTTGTGAAGATTATTTCATGAAATAAACTTAAATACCTTTGACTTATATATAACCATTAATTGAATTTATAATTTTACTGACAACGTCCAATTTAATTATTAGTAATGTCATCTGAGACGTCACTGGCCAAAACACAACCGATAATTATATTAATTGTCATCTATCAATTCGCTTTTAAGTCTGTCTAAGCCAATTAAAAGCTTGTATTTAAAGTATAGTGAAATAATCAGTATTATATTAAATGCATTAAAAATTATTGAAAAATTTGTTTTTAAAATATGGTTGCACAGAAACTGCATTTACTTTGATGTGCACGCGAAGCGTTCAGTGCACTTTGTCAATCAAATTACAATTAAATTGAATGAATGCGATTAAAATTGTTGTAAATATCGGATACTGACTGATATTAATTAATCCGATTTGTGTACATTGATGGGTTATGTATGTGACACAGATATTAATTAATTTGTCAAGTTCAATTTGGTTATTGCGTTGCTTAGCGCCAGTGCACTAATCGCTGTAATTTTTACATAAGTGCAATTTTCAGTGCAATTCTTGCACAAGTGCAATTTTCACTGTAAGTGGAATCTGATTTGTCAAAAATTTAAAAATGGTTTGATATAATTGGTTGATAATTATAGAAGAAAATAGTCTAAAATAGATTGACAAAATCTAGCCAATTGCGGTGGGGTCTGAGATTAGTCCGTGGTTTAATATATTTGAAATTTGTTAACGCCCAGGTCCCAAATGGAGTTAAAAAATATGCACAAAAGCTTTTCAAAGTTGTTCAAGACAATGTAAACTTGCAGTCTATCAAAAATTATGCTTTAGAAAAACCATTAACAGTCGATGAAATTTTTACTATGTAAATAACTATGGTGCCTGAGAAAAAACGCACTGCAGCATTATATTGTTACTCAAAATTTGAAGTGTGTTTGAGCATTGTTGCAAGACGCGCATAGTTAAAAAATAGATCTTCAATATTGCACTTTTAAATCATTTTTAATAAATTTTTTGTCTGAATGTATTTGTGTATTATAAAGACTTGATAAATGTTTTAGTAAGAAACAAAAATGTAATCCTGAGATAAACGGCTATTAACTTTTTGAAAATTTATAAAATTTTAATAATGCAGTGTCTTTTTATAAAGCAAAAAATTTAAATTAAAAAACAAATATATTAAAACCATCTGGTTGGTCATTACAATAAGCTGTATTAGAAAAATTTTATCTGTTTTTTATTTATTATTTGTTTATATTTTTATTATTAGTTTATTACTCATTTAACAATCATTTTAGACATAGTAATTAATAAAAACTTTAAAATCAAATGGATTATATACTAGTATAACAATTTAATTTAGCAGTTATATTTATAAAACTTGCTTGGAACACCTTTTAAACAAGATTTGATGTGTTTTAATATAATTTTATTATAATATAACTATAGTGACTATTTCCCTCTATAATTATGAACCAATCATATTGGGCCATTTTTAAATATTTGTAAAATCATATTCCACTTACAGTGAAAATGCACATGTACAAAAATTACAGCAATAGTGCACTAGTGCAAAGCAACGCAATCGATATAAACAAATCAAATTTATCAAACTAATTAATATCTGTCAGTGTTAGATTTTAACAAATTTATTCCAGTAAATCTGGGGAAGTAGTCTACTAACTATATTTTATGGAATGAAAATTATTCAAAAAGTTTGCATTCAAAATATAGTTGCCTATATGAAATCGCATACATACATTTTTATTGTAATTTGATTATAAAAATTGATCAGATTACAATAAAAAACCTTGTCGATAATTTTCAATGAACTTAATATATTACTATTGCTTATTTCACATTTCTTTTTATCTGCAAGCTTTTGATTAGCTTAGACAGGCTTAAACGAATTGCTAAATGACAATGCACAGCTGCCTTTTGTCACTCAACACACTAAGCCTTGCGGATACACAAGCCAATACAGGGAATGCACATGTTCCCAGTCCAACTCATTCCCATTTGCTTACTGCCTGTATTTGCTTCAAGTTGTTATATTTTTAGTCTCTCCGCTTTTTTGGGCATCAATATAAAAGTTTTCACTTCATAAAGTTCATTGTGTCGTGTATACAAACTAATGTATATATTAATAATCCGTGTTCTACTCGCTGCTTCACTTTATTTACGCTTCAAATATAGAAAAATAACATGTGTGATAGATATCCGATGTTATGAGCCTAGTGGGACTTAAATGTCCCATCGATTATGACTAGTAGTACATATACGTCCCATCAATAGTAACTGGTGGGACATATATGTTCAAGTAAAATATTTTGTTAGCACTCTAAAACATTTACAGGTTTTTTAGTATGTATAAAATCGCAATATACTAAAAAAGAACTAAAAAGTTTATTATCTAAAAGTGGGCACAAAACGGTTGGAAGTGAGAGGCTGTAACTGTGCAAGTGAGACCAATTGGGTATTAGAGTATAAAGAAACAATTTTTAAATAGTATTCTACATTCATTTTAAAAATTTATATTTTGAAAATTTTATAGTGTATTCAACTACTACATTGTAGTTTTAGGCAATCATCAAGAAAAACTGCCATCTGTTGTCAACTGCAAATATAATTGATTTAATTTTCATTGACAAATCTTTGCAAATGTCTTTTTGAAATAAATATTCCAATCTCACACTTCAAGTATTTTACAGCGTTCCAACTAATGAGGCAAAGGGGTCGTGCCTCAAAAAGTTGTTGTGTTGTAAAATATAACTTACCGCATTTGAATTATGTAAATATCTATTTTTTCTTTAAATAGTCTTTACAAATACAACTCAGGTATATTAGTATATATATATAGTATATGATTTTTGCAAATTTGTTCTGTTTTTCAAAATAAATTATTTTATTAATTTAATTTAATTTCGTTTTAATTTTGTCTTCTAAAACATTTATTTTGACCATTTATAGACAAGAACTAAAATATACACTATTATAGGAAACTACTACAGTTTAGGTAATAATAACATTTACAGATTGATTTGCCAAATAACTTAACTAGTCCATTTGTTAAGCAGTATATTTAAAATTGTCATAAATTAAAAAACTGTATATATTTTTAATATAATTACATATGGGTTTTACATATATTATTATTTATTAATGTATTGTTAGCTTAACACTGTGAGTTTGTAAATACAAATAAAACTGCTTTGCTTAATTTGAAATTGCTTTAAAAGTAGATTGGCATAAATAAACACTGATATTCTATCAAAGCTTTTAAAATAATAATTTATATTATTAATTTGTTTCAGATCTGAATTAATGGTGAAAAAGTTACGATATTATGCCAGATTTATAGTAGTTTGTTTATTACTAAGGCGTATGAAGCTAGTTAGAGAGTTAATTATAGAATTAGACAGACATATCGCTGACTATACGAGCACATATGAACCTGATGATCAAATTGAGTGGAGTCTAGTCCTGGACGAGATCAAAGGATTCATCACGGCCGATTCTTTGGTATCTGTTTTGCATGCAGATACCAACCCCATAGTCCTTTCGCACAGGTGATTAACTTCAAAGTTTTGATTATAAAATACGTTGCATGAACATTGTAATAATTACAGATTAAGTCCGTTAACAACGCCACCAGTGGAAAAATCTCAATACATGACATTAACTCTACAAGAAATTTTAATTGTTGGTAGTTCTTCGGAGCAAGTAAAATTTTCAGAATTGACTATGGACATGTTTAGAATGATACAAACGTTAGAAAGAGAACCACAAGAAGATTATAATCATATTTACGACGCTTCGCCGGCACCTGGAAGAGCGCCGTATGGGGTGCCCGGAAGTAAAGGGTAATGATAATAATTTTTTATTATTGCTATTTCATTATTAATAACTTAAAAATTACAAATAGTTTACAATATACGCTAAATATTACAAATAGTGAATTCAAATTAATGTTTAATTAACCAATTAAAATAAAATTTGTGTGTTGTAGATGAAATATATGTTGAAGACTATTATTTGAAGTGCATTCAAACATAATATGGTCCGGCTTACCGTATTCAGTTAAATTTTTCAACCTTCATTAAAGCTAATAAATGCTAATAAATAAAACTAAGAAAAAATGTATAAAAATAACACAGATTTGATATAAATATAATTAAAAAACCAAAAGTTAGATAAACAATAATACAGATAAAACAAAATTATTATTATTTAATAATTAAAAAAAGGATTCCTACCAAAAAATAATGTTTATGTTTTTCCATGTATGTTAAATTCATCGAATTCATTATTGCACGCATATTCATTCACGCTATAGGTATAATATACGTGTATCAATACATTTTTTAAATTTCATAATGGAATTTGGAGATCGAGCCCTGCTTGATGTAAAACTAAGTTATAACAAAATGAATTGATTTAGTCTTATATAGGGTGCTTTATAAGCAATATTTTAAAAATCATCAAGAATAAAGTACCTTTTTCCATTTTGGTGAGCAAATATTTTTGTACTCAAAGTAGTTGTTTTAATCACAAGTAATTACAAAATCTAATACCAACGTACCAACATAAAACCAAATAAATCCGACATTGATTGTTATTATAGTAGGAGGTTTTTAATGTTTTCAATACAATCATAGAATAATCTGTGATGCTATGCAAAAAGATTAATTCGTTTCTAGCATTATTTTTATGTAGTGTAAGATTTTAGTATAAATTATAATAATTCCATTTTGAAGCGTTCGTTACCTGTAGCCTGCCTGCTGAGTTGATATTATGTTGATTCAAATTTCAAATTAATCATAATGGTTTCGAGCTCTACTACGTAGTACTTCATTATAAAATAAAATAAAACCATTTACTAAGTTTTTACCACAAAAATATTTATTGAAAAATCAATATATTAACGACTTAAGTTTCGACTTGTGAAGGTCATTATCACACTTGATAATGATGAAATTTCAAATTGTTAATTTGAAAGGTACATAACCTACAATAACGCAGTATAACAAATCCAATACCAACATTAAATCATAACATTTACAAAACATTGTATGATTCAACTTTATATGTATTGTTAGTTAAAATCTCTAGATGATGCACAAAATACAATGCTGGATTTGCTGCCTCGGAAATCTAAATATTGTTTATTTCTTTTCTTGTGATTAATTAACGTACGGTGTATTACAAACAAATAATTCAATTTGAGACTAACAAAAACGTATTGTATTTTGTCTAGAGTTTTATTGAAATTACTAAAATTAAGAAAATCAGGGTTAGTACACATGAGTAAAGTGGTTTGATCACTCGTCTAATTGGGGCACTCACCGCTGCGCTTCTCGTGCACGCAACTCTTAGACTAGTGATTAAATAATGTAGTTTGCCCACTTGTACTAAAAATAGCTATTATTGCTCAATATACAAAAAAAATAAGAATAGTTGTTTCGAATGCAATTTTAAAATACCAAGAAACATTGTTTTTTGATATTTCTGAAATTTAGTATAAAGTTATATGATAAAATAATAATTGCATTCTAAGCAACAATTTTTTAATATTTTTTTAGAGAAGAGGGATTATTACACGATTCATAGGACTTGGGAAACAATTTTTTTGATTTATGTCTTATCTGTTGTAAACGTTTCGGACGTTAGTCATTGTCTTTCTTCAGTATAAAGATAAACTTAATTAATTGATACAAAAAACATATAATTTAGAAGACCAAAGATATATGATGTATAATATATATAATATCCGAAACGTTTACAACAGTTAATATATAAATTAAAAAAATTGTTTTACAAGTCCTGTGAGCCGTGTAATAATCTTTTTTTTTTTCTATCTATTAAAGGACGTTAAATATTTCCCATTTTAAGTAATTTTTTTATATATCTAACATTTTGAACAATACAGGTATTTTATTCTTGATGATTTTTACAACATTGCTTATAAAACAACTTATAAGACGAAATCAACTCATTTTTGGTATATCTTAGTTTTAGATCAAGCAGAATGTGATCCCCAATGCCAATACATACCATGCCCCCATTTGACTTTGTTTAAGCTGAGTTAGACAAAGTCAAAATTGTTTTTTACAAATATTTAAAAAACGACAATTTTTACAAATAAATATATAACTCTGATTCAGACTGAGTCGATTTTAACTATACGTATTTATAATAATGTATTAGACTTTTTTTGTAGCACTAACTTTTTTAGATAACTCTTTACTAGTTATAGCATTCTAATAAACCAAAAAACATTCTTACTTACTTGATTCTTACTTGAGTCCGATTTTTTGGTCTCCAAAGATTGGACGACTATAGACTAAGGATCTATGTCTCTCAACAAACTCCTCGTTATCCATATCAATTGAAACTGTGTTTAAGCAAGTTTAGCCATGACATTGGATACAAACTATAGAACACATCAGTCCAGCTTTTCTTGACTTACAATTTTATCCACAGCCTTTCTTGCAATTGCAGAATATTGTACCGAAAACTAAAACATATAGAGCGGCTTAAAGCATAGTTGCAACTAGCTCCTAAAACGTTATTTTGTAGTATTTGTCATCAGTTCTCAGGATTCATTTTGTTAATTCCGAACCATAAAAGTAATAAATAAATAATAAGTAAATAAAACATAAAAAATAATATTTATTAATATAATTTAAAAAATCTAAAAGTATCAAAAACAAGAAAAAGTAAATTAGATACATATAAACAAATAATAGTAAATTTAAAAAAATAAATAATAAAAATAAATTAAAGCAAGTAAAATTATTAAAAAACATCAAATTAGACGAATAAAATAAAAGTAAACAACAAAGACAATTTTCCTCTATAATTATAAACCAATCATATTGAGCCATTTTAAAACTTTTAATTAATCAAGTTTAACTTGCTGTGAAAATTGCACGTCTACAAGAGTTACAGCGATAAGAGCAATGGCGCTAAGCAAGGCAATCAATATAAACAAATTAAACTTGAACTTTATTATATTAATAGACGTTGTCAAATCTTAATGTGTATAAATGATGCATAAATAATCTCATCAATGTATACAAATCGGATTAAATAATATCTAATTAATATCTGTCATTATACGAAATTTACACGATTAAATTTGTTTTACTCAAGCTAATATTGTGAAATAGTTTACTAAATGTATTTTACGCAATAAAGTTTATCCAGAAAAGTTTATATTCAAAATGTGGTGCCTTTGATACACATTGGTTCATTTTAATTGTGTCGCCCATATACAAACTCTGACATAAGTGTTTTAAGCAGATATTGTTTATGGGCACATCTCAATCTAGACGAAAAAATTGCGTATACAAGTTTATTTTGTTTTTAATTACAAATAAGATATGTAATTGTAATTAATGAAAAAAATGTTTCAAAATACTTTACTTTGAAGTTGCTAAAACAGTTTTTTATGTGTACAGAAAAATATTGAAACATGTATGGCAGGGTTTGCTTCTCGGCAACTAAATTGTAATTTGATTGCCACAGTCATTAAATTACAATTAAAATAAATGTATGCAGTTTTTAGGCAACCATATTTTTCCAGCAAACTTTTCAATTATCTTCAATGCACTTAATATATTAGTATTGCTAATCTCTTTTCTAATTTCTATTTAAAAATATCAAGTTGAAATCATTTTTATATTACAATATTATATTACAATGTTCTAGTACTCACTTTTTTTACTTCAGGTACATTGAAAATGGAGAAAGGCCAAGAAGAGAAAATCCTCATAAGTATTTGTTATATAAACCAACATTGAGTCAAGTACTAGTGTTTCTTGCAAGTGGATTTAAAGAACTCCCTACCAATGGTGCCCTACTGTTGTATTTATCTGCTGATGGTTGTTTTTCAACAACAAAACATCCGGAAGATAGTATGGTTACATTTAATGTTAAATTGACTAAAAAGTAAACTTATTATTTTTAGTGGGATATGACTTAGGTGGTGTTTTAACTAGCGCAAAGCGCGATAATGAGCATAAAAAGTCGAAAGAAGCTCATTGTTTATATCCAGGAGATTTATATCCTTTTACAAGGAGGCCACTTTTTGTTATTGTTGATTCTGATAATAGTTTTGTTTTCCAACATATACCCAGATATTTTGGACAACCTCTAGTAACGCTCATGTCCCCACAAGATACGCCACCAGCATTCCAAGGTAAGCCATGTAAAATAATTGTATATTTATTAATACAATATAATTTTTCTACTATTTCTTAGTACAATGTATTAAATAAGTACAAAATATTTTACAATTTTTAAAACTATTTAAATAATTTAACACTTTCACTTTTAAAAAAATATGTTGATATTATTCAAGTTTTCGATATTCTATTCAATCTTACAATATTTTCTAACGGTTAATAACATTTTGCCAGAAAAAATAATTGACATCAGTTTATACATATTGCTCACATCTCTATAAAATGTCTAACTTTTTTTTGTATTTTGAGTTATGTTCAATATTTTGTGTAAACCAAATATTTTAATACTTACATTATAATACATATAATATTTTTAAAAATATTACAATATTTTATTTAACGTATTTTATCGCCGCGTTGTTATGTAGTGTAGAAAATTTAGAACTTAGCTTTTACACTCCAATACAACTACACTCAACTGAATGTGGTCGCTTATATCTGTTTGATACTTAAGATAAAACTTACACACAAAAAAATCTTATTGAGAAATGGTGTAATTTTAGAAATATTGCATGTTCCAAATATTGGCAGTTTTGAAAAACGGAAACTGTATTTTGTAATTAAGTATAAATCGCTTGGTATATTTGAAAAAAACTAAATAGATGTTGGCACCTGCACAACTTTACTGAGAAATGCCTAGTGATTTTTTTTTTCATTTTTTTGGTTTAATTGTTAGGCAAAGATGTGTTATTTATTTTGACATATGTGATCTAAAATAATTTTGTTTTAGATCAACAACATAATGGTTCATTGTTTACATTGTTTTTACACTCGCCCTTAACTGCCTTTTGCTACTGTTGTAACCTGACTAGCATCCCAATTCACCATTGGGAGAGATGTCAAAGTTTCGTCGATCGTTTTGTAACAGAAGCTTCGCGTCTCTTTACCCGATCTAGAGTTGGTAAGTGCTAAATAATTAATTAAAAATTATTTGCTTTTGGTAATATCAACTTATCATCTTGTTTTTCTAGAGTCGTCGTACCTTCAATTCTTTGGTGATGATTTTCTGCGTTTATTGCTTTTGCGTTACGTGTTTTGTGATGTGGTGTTGCATCTACACCGCGGCTTTAAAGGTCGCCAGTACCGTCCCCGTTGTCAACCACCTCTACCTGAGGCAGAACTACTCGAGCATCCATCCCTTCAGCACCTAGTGCTTGACTTGGCATCTCATTTGGAGGTGCGATCACATTTTTTGGATAACCACGAGATGGACTGATCCAGGGCCACGTCCTCATGGCCGTATAATATCTGGGGGCCGACCCATGAGGATGGAAGGCTCACAAAAGCGCGTGCAATGCGCTTTTTGCTTCTTGCCTTCATTTTTGTATTCATATTCAAGAACGCAGACACCCTTGAAACGTATTGGACATTTCGTAGATATATCGCAATTCTTATCATCAACATGAACGGCATTACGTTAAGACATAATGCCGAATGGCCAGTATTAAATTGTGGCGCTAATGTTAAAACGCTGAAAAAATTCATGCAGAAACATTTATTTTTTATTAAAATTAATATGTTTGATTCTAAGATTACGGCTACTGTATCGAAACTATCGTATTTTTGGACGCCTTTTCTTCAAACTTCTGCCATACCTATGAAATATTATAAGGTGATATTAATATAGCTCAAAATTTGAATACAGCGTCTTTCAAACGCATTAGTAATCAATCTATAAAACTACTTAATCGACAAAAACTGTTATTTTATTGCATTGCAAATACAACACTCATTTTTAACATTAGTCACATATATTTATACAAATAGTATTATGTAATCAATCAACCTTAGTTTTGTATTTATCTATCTCTAACAATAAACAAATCATTATTGTAATATTTTACAATATTTATTATATCTAATACTATGTACTTATTTAATTATTGTTATAATTTACTGTTACGCTCGTTAAAATATTAAGTTTTATATAGTGGAAATTTGTTGACATATCAAGTCAAACTTAGTGTTAATTGAATTAAAATTAGATATTTACAAAACTTCTGTTGAAAAAACTATACAACATATACATACACTTTATTAACACAAATTACATTAAAAGGTAAAAATTCCGTGACCAAAACGTGATTAAGAAAGCCTTTCGCGCCGATTGCAATATACATATTAATTATTTAAATAAAAATATTAAATCAAGTGCATGAATAGCATAGGAAAATCATTGTTGGGAAGCTGAACTATTCTGAAATCACCTAAAATAAATATAAACATCACTTAACAATTACACACCCTCAAAAAAGAACGAGTGCAAATCTGTTAGAACAGTTCAGTCTCACACAATTCGAATAATTTTGTTTAAAATATTGTAAATATAAAATATATCCTCGTTATTTCAAAACAAAATATAATAATATTCAACCTGCTTCAAAATTCAATAAAAATTATTTGTAGAATAATTATATAAAACAAAATAATTAAAAAAAACAAAAATGGTTTGTGTTCTTTACACAGTATTTCATTCATATTTTATTAAATATTTTGCTATCATTGTAATATACACATTCAGATGTTTTGTTATGTTCCAATAAAATGTACAAGTATGAGTTTGTTATTTATTGACTTAATTTTATTTTATTTAACATGTATTTGTTCAATGTTCATTATACAATTAAATTAATACATTTAATAAAATATTACAAGTTTACAATTTACATCATGATAATCAATTAATATACCTTTCCATATTCCAAAGACATAAACAGAGTAATATGTGATAAAATCTGTATTACACTATAGAAAAATTCAATGAAAAATAAAATAAAAAGAATATATTATTTTTAACATGTAAACAGTGCTTTTCCAATAATGTGCAACCGTCTATTTACTAGAAAACATTACTACAATAAAATACGTACTTTCAATACCTAATCGGTGAATAAAAGTAAGTCTATAATTAAATATAATGTTTTAGTTATTGTAATTAGTTAATTAATTGTAAATAGATGGATTTTGTTAAAATCTGGGGAAATTTATTGGCCAACTGTGGGACTTCGGTCTGTACAATACCTACAACATATTTTATGCAAGGAGTCCAAGTATTTGCATATGCAAACGAAACGACATCATCATCGGTTGAATCAGATGAGTGTTCCAGCAATCGTAATCAAAATGATAATGAGTTTGAATTGGATGAAGCTTCATCCAATGATTCTCACGATGTTATAGAATTTGAGACTGTAGACAAAAAGACTGATAGTACTTCAAAGAAGCGTAGAAAACGAATACAAAGAATTAGGTAAATTATTGATGTAGTAATTGTCAACATTTTACATGTTATTTATAATTAAATCTACTCTAGATATTCAAGAGAAGAATATAAGTGTTCTATGTGCACTTACACTTGTACGACTGAAAAGGCATTTTTAAGACATTTACGTGGTTGTGAGTCAACTGATAAGCAATCAGGCAGCATTTCAGAACCAAGGCTGTCTTGTCCCATATGTGGAAAAGACAGGGACAGCGAACAATCGATACTTATACACATGAAAAAGCATAGGCAGGATAAGCACTTTTGTTGCGATTTATGCAAATTTAAAACATTGCAGCTTAAAAAGGTAAGCGTGATTTAAATCCGTAGCATATTTACACATTAATTTTTATTACTTCCATCTTGGAACACTATTGATCTCCCGGAGCCGGTTTTACGCTAGTCTGAAAATGTGTGGCATTCATAATGGTAAATAAATTACTGAAACAATTAGTTTCTATAATATAATCATCACAATAATTATTGAAATATATTAATTGAAATTATCTTCATAGATAATATCATATTTAAACTAACTGAATGTAAAAGTTTAATACATCCATAATTAATTTAAAAATGTAATAAAATTAAATATTCTAGAGATCATCTAAACTATATATATATATATATATATAAAATTTGGGTAATCGTGTTCGCAAAAAAAAAGTTCTTTTTCAAGTATTTTATAAATCTACTATAAAATTACAAAAATAAAAATTAATTTTCAAATGATAGAAAATATAAACAGACCGACGGATTAGTAACGTGTTTTATTGAAATAAAAAAACGTGTGCATCGGTGCATAGATGGAGATTGTATGCTAGTTTAACTGAATATTAAATCGTATATAAAATTGTCAAAAAAGAATAAATTTAATAATAGTATCTTAAAAAACAATAAATAAAATAAAAATAAGGAATAAAAATAAAACAGTTATTTGAACAATAAAATAACAAATATAACAAAATTAAAAAAAATAGTAAATTTCAAAAGCCCAAATTGCTATATTTCATTCACTACAAAACTTCCTAAACACAACCGTGTATAAACTTGAAATATGACAAATAACGGCACTCTGAAGTGTTTTACAAAATTTTGTCGGGACTCGTAAGTCGGTTATTTATCGCAATTTATACAGGCTTACTTCACGGTTTTAACTGTATATACAGAACGAATGTTGCACGGTTTATAAGAGCCAACTACACTTCACGGATTATACGAAGCCCGATTGTTTGGCAACATTGTTTACCTAACTATTATAACAAAATAATATTACAGCCCACAAATTAGCGTATAAGACCTTCAGAAACTACGATTTATTAATTAACTTGGATAATACCAATAAACGTTACTATGTGATGATTTATGATAATGAAACAAGTTATAATGTTAGATTATTTGCTGTATTGCTTTGTAATTATTTTAAAAAAGAAACAAAATGTCACTATACGCGAATAATAACTCAATAAAAACTGCATTGTGCATTTCTTATTTACAAACACGATTCGTCATTTCGAATACGTTTTTAAAGTTAGGTATTAAAATATTGATCTAAAACTAATATAATTCAATTTCTATGGTTAAATTACCATAGAATTGAGCAATAACCTTGCTTTATTTGTTATTCTGTTCAAATCATAGCAGTTTATGGCAATTTTTGAAATAAAGTTGACCACAACATGTTGACAACTTAACCAATCGAAACGAATTTTTAGACGGCACAACTAAAGCTTAATTCTAACATGTTTCCCCTAATTTTAGAAGAATATCTAAGAACTGTTTGAGTTATGCGTGACACACATATACATTCACACATGTGCCTCCAAAAGTATTGGACTCATACCAAAAACTCAAAATTGAAATTTCAACGGATATATACGTTTTGGAGGTCCCTGAGTGGACAAAATTGGTTTTAGAAAAATGTCTGCATGTAAGTATGTGTGTGTGTTTGTAAGTGTATTTCATGAATAACTCAAACAGTTTTTAAGATATTTTTCTGAAATTTGGGCAATATGTTAGAAGTAAGCTCGAATTTAGAGGGTTTTGGCATTAAAACGCCACGCTTCCCAAGCGTGTTGGCGACTTTCGTTTCGGCCGATCCTCTGGACGCAGACGCCGTTTGCAGCCGCCCATTCTGGGTGCAGACGCTGCTTGTAAGTTTTGGTCCGCCCCGGGTATTTGATTTCCCCGGTACCACCCATATCTGGGAGGAATCCCCCTATCCGCCACCTGGGGAGGCGCCCGATGGAGGATCTAACAACCCCACACGGGTGTAAATTTATATATGCATATAAATTGGAAATATGTTCGTCTGTTCAAACATTTCTTTACAGGATTCATTATAATTTAGATTGCGTATAAGACGAATTAGTTTTTCTTCTGCTATCTTCACTCTAGTAGCTTCTGATGACTTTCCCCAAACAATAACATTGTAAGAAATATGGGAGTAAGCAAGTGCGTAGTAAAATTGCATTATGTATTGTACAGTACGACACAGATCGTTTCAATTTAAGAATTGCGTAATAAACTTTATTTAATTTTTTTACTACATGATCTCCATGGGTATTCCATTTGAATTCTGAGTCAACGTAGCATCCTAAAAATTTGGTATTGAGTGCACTATAGGGTAGGTTTGCGGCTATTGTTTTAGTATTAAATTGAATACACACTGTTTTATCACAATTTACTATTAAGTTATTTCTGTAGCACCATTGTTTAATTTGTTCCATGATTCTTGAAATTTTTTGATGGAGTTCTTCCAAAGATAACGCACGGAGTATAATTGATATATCGTCTGCGAAGTTTAGAATACAGTCAGCTTTTAAAAATTCGGATAGATCGTTGATATACAGTATAAATATCAATGGACCTAGTAGCGCCACACCTAAGAATATATCGAATAAAACAGATTGTGTTATACCAATGTTAACATACATTGTTCTGTCTGTAAGTAAAACATCATTAAATTCAGCATAGGTCTTCTAATTT
>JARJEC010049650.1:0-15855 GCA_030264575.1 Tachinus sp. AB-2021 | reverse complement strand
TTTGCTAAACTTTTAACATGGTTTTGATTTAAAAAGTAAAGTTTGTTTGCTAAGTTTTTGTCGTGGTTTTGGTTTAAGAACTAAAGTTTGTTTGTTAACCTTTTGCCGTGGTTTCGGTTTAAGAACTAAAATTTGTTTGCTAAAGTTTTAACATGGTTTTGGTTTAAAAACTAAAGTCTGTTTGTTAAGTTTTTGCCGTGGTTTTGGATTAAGAACCAAAGTTTGTTTGCTAAGTTTTTACCGTGGTTTTGGTTTAAGAACTAAAGTTTAGCTCAAAGCAATTCAGTTTCCCACCTAAAATGAAGCGACAGGTCTGAGTTTGGGGTTAAACGTAAAAAAAATTAAAACAAAATATTTTTTTTAATTTGACAAAAATTTGCATCCAAGCTCGGTTTGTCGTCAGAAACACAAAAGTAAATACAATTTTTTTTCTTTAAATTTCTTTAATTTTTAAAAAATTAAATCCTCTCTCAACGATGAGGTGAGAAATTACAACGTTGCAAAAAAGTTAAGCATTTGGCTCGAAAGGTCGCAAAATTTACACTCCCCTTCTAAAATGAAGCTATAAGTTTAAATTTGCAGGCAAAATTTTTTCAAAAAAATTACAACTCAAAATTAAAAAAAATTGTTTTAAATTTTTTTTTTAATGTCTCAACATTTTGCATCCAAGCTCAGTTTATGACGAGAAACACGAAAAGCAAAACAATTTTTTTTTAATTTTCCTTCATTTTTTTTTAATTAAATTCTGTTTTTAAAGTGTGTCGAAACGTAAAACATGAAAACAATGGATAATTGTGAAAATTTTGCTTGAAAAATTGGTTTGCTGGACTAAAATTGTGCGAGGGAAACGACGGCGACGGAAAATTTTTAAAAAAATTTCGCACTACAGCTTTTTGGAAAATCCGGAAAAACGACAGGAAAAACACAAAACGTCGACATCTCGAAAACGGAGCGTCGCAAAAGATTTTTAATGTATAGATACAATATATTACCACAGATTATTTCAAAAAAAATTCCGGATCGGACCAAAAATAACGACCTTCCCGGAACCGATCGAAATTTTCACCGATTATGGAACAACTGAAAGTTTGAAAAACGACCGGAAGTGGTACTAAGTCGATTTCGTCCAAAGGCACTTTTTGGAAACATACTATCCACTCTTGTACAAAATACCTACCTATAACTACATTGATGGCGTTATACATATGACACTGACAGATATTGATTAATTTGTTAAATTTGATTTCTCAAAAATTTTAAAACAGCTACTTTAAAAGTTATAAGGGAGCTAAATGTTCTTTAAACTTTATTGTAAAATTTTATATTACAAAACATTTTTATGTAAATAAAAATATAGTTATTACGTATACAAACACATATTTAATGTGATGTGAACTATTACCGAAATCTATTAGTTTATAAACATGTTTCGGAAATATTTTTGTTTAGATTTCTCATTATACATAAAATAATTAAAAAATCATTGCAAATTAATATACATACTGCAATTTTAATTATATAAAAAATAACAAAAATAACATTTCTTTAAAATATAACAGTTTCACACGGTTGTGTAAACAAAATAACCGTATCGACTAAATTAATGTTTGCCCTTCAAACATGGGCCAATAGGGTTTAATTACCAAAGTAACATAGCACTATAATAATATTGTCGCATAACGTGTCTTTGGTCCGGACATTAATAAAATGATGAAGTATATACAGGTGTGTGACCGATTGTGTTCGCACACCTTTTTATTGCGAATCACAATTAAGTGATTTTTATCATCGTGGCTGTATCATAGATATACATAATTTATAGGCCACTCGGATAAACTATAATTACCATATCGATATTAATGACATATTTATTAGAAGGAAAGAATATATTGGTGTAAAAAAATCAGGCCTATTCAATCAAAATATCGTTAAGAGTTAAAGATTATTTACATCCTTATCTGGTTACATAAAAAAATCCTTGTAAGTTAACAAGGTGATACTATTATTGAGTCTTTAAAATTAATATATATATATATATATGAGCCGACAGCTGAGTCTTCACGTTTGTATTGACTTTTAAAAGCTCGAAAATACCTCGAATCGTTATTGAAATTTGCAAAGACATATGAGTTACTGCATGTCGAAAATGTCGTTACGAGTTTGAACGTTGTTACTTAATACCTTTACTATATTTTTACTGAATAGGCCTAAATAATTGTGTTTGATCCATAGACATTCAGGCCTATTTAGTAAGCATATCATTGGGAGTTAAAGATTGTTTACATCGTTATCTCAGTGACATGTCATACAAAAAGCCATCAAACAAAATTTGTATTCCGTAACGCATGCAATAACGATTTTGATCGTTAAATTAAGGAAAAGTCTTTATAAGTTAACGCCCGCAGATGTGTTACTAAACTATTAATAACAGTCATTAACCTTACTTTTTCGACAAATTTGTTAATTAAGTTAAAATCTATAAGATTTTTTTTTAAAGCATCAAACATGTAAGTATTTTATTATTTTATTAATACAATTTATAATATTATATGCCGACAGCCGAGACGTCACGTTTGATTTCATTTTGGATCTCAAAAACACTTCGAATCGTTATTGAAAGTTGTATGTATATGCGGTACTGAATATGATTTATCAAAATTGTCGTTACCAAAATCTTTGCGAGTTTGAACGTATTGATGTTGTTAGTTAATGATATTGTTACTTTATTTTTTACTGAATAGGCCTGACTATATAGGCTTTATCTGACTAACTGAACTGGGACGAAATTCCGATAATGCAACTCTCAGAAATGAGCAAGTAGCGTTCGAACATTGTGTACATTTGAAATAAAATGCAATATTCACAATGTCGGACGCTTATGAAGTTTAAAGAACATAGCTTATGTTTAGCTATCAGAAATATCAAAATAATAAATTGCACATAATGTGTAATGGTAATTAATTACTATATTTATATGCTATTATGAATGTATAACTTATATTTAAGGTTTTTTATAACTAATCTAAGATTAAATTAAAAAGTTTTTAATTGAATCAGTTTGTTATTTATAAAAGAAAATATGTATGAACCCATGCATCTACAGATAAGTATATTTGATGTGAACGCGATCACAGATAAGTATGTGGTTTATGTGAACTGGAACACCTCGGAATCCCGTCACTGGCATTCCAATGAGCTGTCAAATACATTACTTATCTGTGGACGAGTTTCATCGACTAATCAGAATCTGCATTATTTGTAGTGAGAATACAATTTTTGAATAAAATCACATGTAAAATCTAATTGCGTATTGTTAAGTAAAAATAATTGTATTATCACAGCAAAATTATCTGCATCGCATTACCAATAAGAAACGTCCGTCATAGCAAATTCAAATAATGAATGTCTGTTATATTTGACAAATTATAATCCGTCATTAAGAATTTAATTTTAAATAATCGGTGGAAAAATTAAGTTCTCATGCGAAATATATTCTCGTATTCGTGTATCGATATTTTTTTATAAATATAATTCTAATACCAATTTTCGTCGTTTAGTATTAGAATTTGAGAAATTTATCAAATATTATTGATAATATACAAACCACTTGTTATATTGCCTGTTGTAAAAATGGCTATCAATAGGTGGTAAAAATCGATAAAATTGCACCTTGTTTTTACACAAATAGACGGCTGATTCCGTGACATCAAATCTGACAATTAACCTGTACTTTTACATAGAAAATGTGTAAAAATACAGGATTATAAGCATTCTTTCGTAAGTAATGGATTATGAATTAAATCATATATTAATTACTTGTAATAAACACGATGTTGATTTTATACCAAGGTATTTTTTTTAATCTGGCTCAAAAAACTATTTTTCGAATTAAAGGACATAGGAAAATTGCTCCCTTTCGTGTTTCATTTTTTTCATGGCCTTATTTCTCAAATAATTTTCATGTGAATAAAGTTTTCGCAAGAAATATTTACCTGGTAAAAAATCAAACTTGTATATTAATACCCGACAAAAATTTTAGATTTCCAGTTCATACTGCAATAGTTTTATCTGGACGTTTAAGTTCTTTTTCTAGTATTGTTTGTTTTTAAGTTGGTGTTTTATTGGAGATTATTTCGAACGGTTTGGACATTTTTTGGTAAATTTTG
Source organism: Tachinus sp. AB-2021 (assembly GCA_030264575.1). NCBI lineage: Eukaryota > Metazoa > Arthropoda > Insecta > Coleoptera > Staphylinidae > Tachinus > Tachinus sp. AB-2021. The sequence goes on along the minus strand of JARJEC010049650.1, from coordinate 11,689 downwards.
TTTTTGCGTTCGTTTTACTGGTTTTATTAGATAATATATTTTTTAAGTCATTTTTCTTACGTTCTTACGAATATAATTAAATGCCATAATAAATGATACGGTTGGTGAGTCGCGCAGACAAGCCAGTCGCCTTCTAGAGCCAGCAAAACTAGTTACCTTGCTTGTGTTGATATCATTATTATTTGATTCTCACTTGTAAATACGTAAATAACTACATTATATCAAATTAATAAAATTTGAATAAATCTCGATAATTGACAAAAATCGTACAAGCTTCGCTTTGGAAACGTAACTATTAGTTGTCACTTCAAATTATAGTAATATAAAATTATTAATTTTAGTTTAGTTTTGGCATAGTTTCGTTTGCCGAAAAAATTATAAGTTACTCGAAACGTAGTACGTACATAAACATCATCCTTGGAAGAAATAATAGGCTATGGTTCCACCTCGGCCTATAATAATCTTCATCGAATATTATAACGTACCTTCATTCCTTGTAGCTTAAGTAACTATAAAAATCTCTTATTATGAAACAATTTAATAATGAGGTATGTAATATAAAATATGTTTTAATGTTATATAATAAAATATATCTATAGTACATTTTATATATTATTAAATTTGATAAAACTGTAACCTCACTTATTTGACATTTATCTTATGAATCAAATGAAGTTATGTGCATTCATTTTTCCGCAAAAGGTTGAAATTCATCAATTTTTTTTGCAGATTGGTGGCGGCCATTTATCCGGAGAAAACATTCTGCAATTCTGATGTACCATGAACGCAGCTTTGGGACAAAAATTGCCATCTTTAATAGGCACTAAACATGCACGCCAGTAGTATAGAAAATAGCGGCGGTTGATAGATAAACTTATGGCAATTTACATGTACTTCCGGTCAATCTATTTCATAGTGCGCGTGCTCTATAGGAAAGGTGCAAATTTCAAATTGGTCATGCAGAGCAATCGAACTTTTTTATTTTTATTTTACTTTTTTTTAATTTTAAATATGGCCGCTTGCGTTGTGAAGGCACGAATTGAAATTCAAATGTCGCGCGCTACCGCTGTTGGACGGATGAAAGTTTATAGTTGAGCGGGTGTATGCAACTCAATGTACAGCTATATGTTTGTAATGTTGGTGGTCTACCCACATATTTTTTGAGGCAAGTTAGATTTGAACATCGGTCGGCTGGTTGAGATCCCGACATTAGCCATTATAACAAACTGACTTACTGATAAGGAGAATGAAAATAATTTTAATAGCGGCACTCGAAATTTTTTTAAACAATTTACAAATAGCTCGCGTGTGTTATGCATCGCACAAAGCTTGTAAAGTGGAAGAAATTAAAATTGAACCTAGAAAGACAAATTGAGTTCATAAAAAGAAGTTAATAGCAAAGTTCCAAACAAACAAGGATTTATGCGATGCATTATTTAAAATGCAACTGTCAGATGGAAGTAATGGAAAAAATAGAAGAATGCATTGATGCGTATGATAAAAGTAGACTGAGTACAAATCTGTGAAATATTTACCGCACCGATTTCTGCGGACTCGAACTGGAAAATATTTGGAATAATCTACCCGACAAATACAAGTGCAACGAAGACTTTAAAAACATCACAAACACTATAATCGATTCATTGATAGGACACACATCGACGAACCTCCTTCACTCATAAAAGAATGTGAAGCTTGTCGTAATGATGAATACAAATAACTTTCTGGTGATGACGTCACTATTAAACGAAAACATTTTTGTATCAAGACCGAAAAATATTAGTGAATGTTTTATAATCATGGAAACGGACAATACATTTAACAAAACATGGCCGGACAGATGGAGGAGGATGCGTCTGGAGAAATGATAACCTAGATCGTGCAATTTGGAAATCGGGGATTCAATCAACAGTACCCACGGCAATATAAAAATTAGATATTTATACAAAGACAGGACCAATGTGAGCGATAGTTGGAGACCTATTATGTTTTCATTAAATAATACAAATATTCTATTTGAACAAAGGGTAGACACTGTTTTTGTTATACTAATAGTACTATTATCAATATTTATCTCATTATTTTCTTTTGTTTTATACATGTACGTAAGAAATATGAAAATAAATAAAATTAAATTTGAATATTAATCATTTATATTATGAGTAATATAATAAACAAATAAAATAATTTGACAAAGTGAAATGGTTGTGATTATTTTTATCCTCTCTTTATCAAACAACGTAGGATATTTTAAGTAAAATTTACTTTATTTTTAATTACTTATTTCCGTAAAAAAATATTTTTTTATATTTAATAAGAACAAGTGGGCAGAGCAAAGAGACAAATGGTAAATGAGGATGCTCCGCAACCATCTAAAAAAAATAAAAATAATAGAAGAGTTGAACAAAGCGGGATCAGAATTCACTCTACTGCCAATAAAACCATCACGTGATTTCAAATTTAAAAAAACCATATCCAGTGCTTGAATATAAACTGGTAAAAACACAAAATGTCAAGAAATTAGTTGCTAAAACAAGTAAACGCTTTCAGGTATTTCTACCGGAACGATATAATCTTCGCTTCGGGGAAGAAGATTTAGAAGCGTTAAATTGCTCACAATATGGCATTGTGCACTACGGTTTTAAAAAATTGGGCGTACGCAAGAAATGCCACGATCTTAAGTTCATAAAGTGGGATAATTCTTAAATTACAAATAATGGAAAATAACAATACAACAAAATTAATTAAACAATTAAAAAACATTTAAACAGTGATTTAACAATAAACAATTTAAAACGTGATGTAAAAACAATTTAAAAAAATTACTAAATTTAAATAAATAAGCACTTGTCCGATTCTCTACCGTTATCAAAATAATTAGTTTTAGAGATCTTTACTAGGCAATAATTACAAAAATTTTATTATTGGCTACGTATGAAAAACTATTAATTGGCCAAGAAAATTTAATGATTCACGTAGTGGTTAGCCAGAAGAGACATTTGTGGGGAAATAAATTTGACAGTAAAGAAAACTGTGCTTAGGTTCATTAGAATACGCTGATGTATACATGTATGGTTTGTGTGATGGAAATAGTAAGATGTCGTGAATATGCAAGACGTTTTCCAAATCGCCATCAACCATCTCAAACCGTATTCAGGAGAACATTTTAACGTTTGCGTACTACGGACAGTACTGACAGTAAATATAATAAACGCATTCCAATGTATAATGTTGCTGAAGTGGAAAATGATATTGATGCGGCTATAGACAATCCTAAGTTGACAGTTGGACGTATTGCGGCCCAACTGAATGCATCAAACTCGATGGTTTGGCGGATATTTAATGGGGAAGTAATTCACCCATACAAATACCAGTATCACTTCAAGATAGAGATAACAAAAGACGACGACAATTTTGCAATTGTAGTCTAGAACAAATAGCGGCGGATGATACGTTTGTTTCTTCTGTAGTATGGCCAGATAAGGCGACTGTTTGAAGTCGAATATCTAACCATGATGTATTGCCCATTGTATTTTTGAATCATCGACTTGATGCAAACCAGTATATACATTTCCTCCAAAATAATCATGTGGAAATACTTGATGCATTACCAATTAGTCCTCGACTCCGGATGTGGTTTCAGCACACTACTTCATTTTACAAAAAATACTATTGATTGGCTAAATATCCAATTTCCAAATAAATGGATTGGCCAGCAAGATCACCGGACCTGAATACGCTTGATTATTATTTCTGGGGACATATGAAGCAATTGGTGCATAGCATTCTCATAAATACAATGCAACAATTGCAAGAATTCAAACTTGAATTACTTATTCATGATTTAGAAATAATTAAAATTTTTTTCAATTTGCTTAAAAATGTCATTAATGGCAATGGCAATTTGAAAATAATATAACTTGTTTCCGTTTGACACAGTCGAAGCGAAACACCTTGTATATGCAAAATCTATTAAAAATGCACATAATATAAAAATATGCCAACATATACTTAACATAATATATATTTTTAAATTATAAATTTATTTAAAAATCCCTAATTATCTGGAAAATTCCTAGAACCGAAAAGAACAGGTTAAAAACATAAACGCCTAACTTAATAAGACAAAAATATTTTAAGAACAATCACATGCTTTTTTTCAAAATGATTAAATGATTAAAAATGATTAATTAATATTTGCTATGTGAAAAAGCTTCCTTCTATACCAACAGATATAATAAGAGTGTATTTAAATTTATATAAAATTATTTATTTAAAGAGATGCTTGGTTGTTCTAGAAACGAACATGATGATTTTGTGTGTTGTTAAAACAATTATACAAATGTACACTAAATACGCACATTGTATTTGCAATTTTTATCAAAATATGCACAAAAACTCATAAATATGCAAAATTAAAATTAGTTTTTACTAGTTGTTTTCTTCTAATTCGTGTAGATAAGAATATATTTAATTAGCATATAAATATTATAGAATATGCAAATGTGTAAAATCCCAGTTTTAATAATGAGTCAGCTTCAACAGCATAAAGTTCACACAAATAACGTGAACTATATTACTGGCAATGACAAACCACAACCTTCTCTACTACAAGCCGTGCTGATAGGTTTGGCAATGTCACAAGTGCTTGCAGTAGTTGGTCTGTGCTATGGGCCTGCAGGTAAGACAACAAATGCCGGACAGCCGTTATACACGGCAACTGAAAAGAAAATACGCTGGACAAATTTACAGTTTAAGGAGCAGAATTAAATAAATTCAAATTTTAATAATTTTATTATTTATAAAAAGATTCAATGCTTCAATTAACAAATATTATTAAAAAAAATTTACTAAAAAATAAATATGTTATATGTAAATAGAAATTTTATTAATTAACTTTAAATAGTTTATCTTCAATAAAAATAAGTTTTATTAAAAAATAAATAGAAATAGCCAAGTGCAAATTTTATTAATTAATCATAAGGATGGATTCGACCGCTACTATGTGGTATTTCATTATTAGAAACAAAAAATTGATAATGTCCTTTATAAGTCGAAACTCGAGTCGCCTATATTTTTATTTTTAATAAATACAATTTTTGTGGTTAAAATATAGTAATTTAACAAACAAATAGTAAGGTAATAAATAATAATTATAAATAAATAAAATAGTTAACAAAAACAATAATATCTTTCATAGCTGCGTTTGGTGTAAGAACTAGGTGTGGTAAACTCGGTCAGTGTAGTGTAGTGTAAAAGGGAATAAACAAATGCAACGGTGTGATAGCAGTAACAAATATAGATTAAATTGTCATTTGTATTAATGTAAATAATAAAGTTGTTTACATTAGCATCAAATTATTAATAATCATCAAAACTTGCAAATAGGTAGTTTCTGATTAAATTCCATTTTTAATAAATAAATTCAATATAAATATACATTATATATATATATATATATATATATAAAATGTATATATATATATATATATATATATATATTATATATTAGCATAATATATAAACTTAGACAACGTGTTTGATTAAAATGAAGACCGCTAAATGTACTTAAAAAATTAATAATTTTGCTGTAATAATAGTGCGTAATTTATTGAAGATAGACACTGCTAATTATTTCATCTTCAAATGAAATGCATTTCATCAAAAGTTGAAGAAAATTGTTGATGATAATGCATGGCTGATAGTAATAGAAATAAAATAAACACACAAACACATACACCGCTCTTGCACACACTTTCAAGGTAGAGCGTTTGATAAAAGCAGTTTACACTACACGGTAATAAACAAATAGATTTTAGTGTAAGTGATGTTAAATATTCTTCATTCCCAAACAGCTAGTTTGCGTTTCATGTAAAAAGTGTGTTCGATGTAGGATAACCAAACGCAACTCATATAAATAAATATATTGATATTAAAGCTTAGTTGTTCAGTACTAGCTCTGAAATCATGACTTCATTTTGTTTTTCTTATTCACCAGGTAGTTCAAAAGTCAGTCGTTGGTCTCTTGAACTCCTTAATACCAGTTATTTTGTCAGTTGTTCTTGCACCCCGGGTAATGAATAAAAGAATGTAATAACAATAAAAACAAACAGTTAAATACTACTTACAATCTAAAATAAAAATACAATATTTATTAATTCATATACACTTTTTATTTACATAACCTCAATGTGATTAAAGGGGCATAATAGTGCAATAATGAAAGTAAAATATTAAATCAAAGTAAAAATCAAGGAAATTCGTAATATAACCTTTCTGTGTGTACATATTACAAATATTAATTAAACTTACTTTTAATTTATATGAAATGCACTAGAATTTAAATGCACAAGTCTCTAATTCAAAGTATTTATATGTAAACAAATACATTCAACTGGCCTACTATGCTACGTTGCCAAGTTTCCAACAGCACGGCTTGTAGTAAAGGTGGCTGTGGACAAACAATATGACTATCATGAGTACCAATAACTGCATTCGATAAAACCATTCGGTGCGGTGCAGGAACGGTGCGGTACAATTGTCACGTGGCGCCGGTGTAGTGTAGTGTAAAAGGGAATAATCGAACGCGACGGTGCAAACGGTGCGACATCAAAAATAGATATAGATTAATTTGTNTGAGTGTACACACTCTCGAAGTGAGCGTTTAGTGTAAGCCCCGTTTACACTACACCGTAATAAACAAACGACTTTCAGTGTAAATGATTTCGGAACGGCTAGAGTACGTTTGGTGTAAAAAGTTTATTTGGGGCAGAATAACCAAACGCAGCTATTAACAACATGGAGCACCTATAAAAAGGATTTCGATATTTTACATCTGCCGGGCCTCCCGCGATGGCTCCCTATTTTTTACTATAACATTTATTGCACTCATCTTTTTTATTAACGGTTACTCAAACATTTTGCAATCAGGCCTCGTTGGTTACCACTTGCTTTAAACATTTTGTCGATATATAATGCTACAATTTATTTGTGTTGATCAAATTGTACATACACATTTACAAAACTTTCTTAAAGTAGAGAAGTTGTTTACACTCGGTAAACCAGCAATTCTCACAATTTATTATTTACAGCATTGATAATTATAAAGATAACGCGCACTATCACAGTCGACAGCTCAACGGAACAGAACGCGTTACCTGCTAATAATAAATTTAAATATAACATTTCAACATTTGTCTGTTAATAAATAATAAAACATAAACATCGATATTATAGTTATATAATATTTGCTACCTCTCTATAATTCAATTTGATTAATATAGCTACCACAAAGTTTCTGGACCAAGAACACATGGAAACAAAATATCAGTCATCCCTAGTAAGCCAGTTATGTTACGAATGGCCTTATAGTTTCCCTCGAGCATCGAAAAACTTCACACAGGGAATACAGAAATATGACACTTCATGTTTATTAACTGTAGATAATAAAAAGAACTCGTCAATACAAAACCCTTTCCAAAAAACTTCATTTATATGCAAATGTATTAGTATAAATATTACAATGTAAATTAGTAGAAGTTATATGTTTATATATCGTAATTATAACATGGAACGCGATCTATACATAACATAACATGGCAGAGTTCGTTGATCTCTGAAATTTATATTGTATAAAATTTTCCACTCAAATTGACTTAATTAAAAACAATCCAGTCAATTATAAAAATATATTTTTCATTTTTATGAAAATTTTACGAGAAGCATATCAAATTTGCTCGTTTGCAGTTTCACATGGTTACATTTTTTATAAAATTAAATTAGTGGATAATTCAGCGTTATTAGATTTAATGCATAGATTTAGATTATATAGTAGTTTCAATATAATGTGAAAATGTTATGATATAAGTTTAAATTTTTTCCTTGCATTTGAAAATAATTTAAATTCAACGATAAATAGAATAAACTAGAAAGACTATATTTGAAATTAAAATTGGTTGCTGTAGATAAAGCTAAGTAAAATAATTTTGAAAATAACTTCAATCGTAGTATGTCAAATACATTTTGTCTACGACAATATTATAATATACTTATTATATGTGTTTTATTTGAATGTGTGAATAATGCATATATATATATATATATATATATATATATATATATATATATTCACACATGCAAAGAATAATCATTATTCACTAGCAGCATTGCGTCAATATTATAAAGCAAAACTTATGTTATCAATTTTTATAATAGTGATTATATAACATTTAACGTTTTTAAGTTATATGTTCGAATTTCAACCGCGTGGAATGCGAATTTCGCTTCAGTTTTGTCAAATCTTCATCAATTCTAAATTGAATTTTTAAATATTTTCCGCTAAAACAATAAAAATTGATATAAACAGTGACAAATATAACCTGGAAAATACTTCTTCGTTGAGACAGCGTTGCATGCACATGCGTTAACATTTATGCTGTACAGTGTCATTTTTGAGTGTAGAAATATGTTACGGTGAGTGTTCATAACTGTTGTTAATAATTAAATACTTAATTTTGTCTGGGTTTAATTTGTTAGTTTTTTAATTTTTTAATTTTTTTAGTTCCGTATTTCTACACACATAACATTAATATTTCTGTAGCGACTTTGTCGGATGACATATAGCCATTGTGTTTGTAAGTTTATATGACTGGTAGTTATTTAATGTATTCTATGACGTCATTTATGTGATGTTGTATTTTCTTGAATACGTCAGTTACGGTTTGCTTTTTGATTTTTGTGAGTAAAGTTTGTCATCTAGTTGTGTATTTTGTACATTGTTCTAGGATATGTTCAGTGGTTTTGATGGTGATGCATGTTGGGCAGTTTGGCGAATTTTTTAGTTTAAAATTTGTTTGTTAAATTGGGGTAATTTTTTAAGTCCCTCTGTACGTTGGACCCCACAGGGGTGCCAGGAAACTCGCAGAGTGGCCCACCGCATGACGAGGATTCGAGGTTAAACGACAATGAAACGGAACAAGTGGGACTGATATGACTATCAATTAATAAAATTGAAGCATTAATAATTCAGTTAAAGTATATTGATCGCGATGATCAAGCAAATATTGTTTTGGATAAAATTGGATTTTTAAATTGGGTTAGCAATAAAATTTCAGATGTGCTTGCTACTGGTAGACTCATATCAAAATATAGAACAAATAGACTTATTAGCAATAAGGTATTACAGCAGCGCGGATACTTATTAAATAAAAATAATAGGGTAGATAAATTTGAGATGGGAGATATAGGCTCATATATCATTTATATTGAACCTAATAAGAATTTTTCCGGTACTTTAAGATCAATTGCTTTAGGGTTAAAATTACAAATTCTCCCACGTCGTAGGATATGTCAATTTGGTATAAAATAAATGGACCTGTCTCGTGTTATACGTCCTTTTTTATCATTTCGCAAAAAACGTCTGTTATAGGCCACGCTAAGTTGATTGTACTGCAATTAAGTTAATATTTAGTTAAATTGACAAAAAGATTAGCTTTGTAATAGACTATTCGACTAAAATCCATCCAACAAACAAAAATAGTTAGCAAGCAGTGAGGACGTGCACAGATTGCCTATTACAAGACGAGGCAAGATTATGCGGTTTAACGTCAACAACCAATAGCCGCCGACCGGTTGGTTTGCACGTAATTTTATGGCTTCGTACTCGCTGAATACAGCATAGAATAAATAAGTATAATAGACTTTAATTTATTTCCAATGACTTTATTTTTAGAATCTAATGTAGATAGGTACAAAATTATTTATAAAAAAGTCAATAACAGTATAACTTGTGTTAATATTTAAGTTTTTAGTTATCTATCAAAACACGATCAAATAAATAAGCCGATTATTTGTAAATCTCGTCGTATACTATCAACAAAATAGTGTAAAAACAAACAAAACAAAACTTTACATAAAAAAGAATTTGCCGATTTTTATATTAATGTTAAAGCAATAACTAGAATTAGATAATATTAGAATAAGAAAAAAATAAATTTTAAAACTACATTTTCAAAAGCTATTATTGATACAAACCAGAGACATTTAAAGTGTGAGGTTGTTGCCAAGCAGAACCGAGCTACATTAAGCGTTCTTTGTGCGAGTGTTCATCAAAATTATTTTTTATTTGTTAAATATTAAGTAACAATTTTTATTCAAAGAAAAAACGTGAACCTGGCCAAAACCGTAACCGAAGCCAAAACTTTTGGTCAGTCACTAGTTGTAACCCTTATTTTAACCATGATATAAAGTGATACAACGTTTTACCAAAATAAAGTACAAGGAACGACACGACATTTTACCTTACACCAACAGACAACATAGTATTTTTAATTAATAGTTATTTAATCAACAAGCTTAATGGAAGCGAAGGCAATAATAATCTTTTAGGTTGATTTGCCAAAAATTAACTAACTAACTAACTTAATGGAAGCGATTAATTATTGAGATTATTAATCGCCATTAATACGAGTATTGATTACAAAATGTTTCCCTTAATCGGTTCTTAAAATTATTCACAAAATCTAAATTAATTTCGTAAAGATTTCAAATTCTGACATTATTTACAATTGTCAAAATAGTATTGACTTTAGTCTTGACGTAAAATAATTTAAATCCGTCAACTTAGTATTGTAATTAACTTATTACCTAACAACGCATCACTGTTTTTAATAGTTTTGCATGCATTAATAATTGATATTAACAATCTCCTTTCAATCTATTCTGTCAATACAGACCGTTCAACAAACGATCAACAAAAATACCAGTTGATAATAAATTAATACTTACAAATAAAAAATTTAACAAAATATGATATATCAAATAATCATCTATATAATAAATAACAAATAATCATCTATATAATAAAACTCTTATTTTGGCAAGTCAACATCAAACTCCTCCTAGATCATAGGTCCCAAAATCATGGAAAAGGTCATGAAAAAAATGTAATGAACCAGTGAAAGACTTATGTCAAACATTAATATTTACCATCCCATCCGTAGCATGTGCGACGGCTTTAATATCTATTAACTATTCAAAAATATGAAAAATTAATATTGTTGCGATTAGGCGAAACCTGTGTCTAATATACATTTACATTAATCAGCACATAAGAAATGTATAACTATTCTTTTCCATTATATTTAAATTATAATGCAATATAATCTCCTCCGTAGAATTGATTCAATAGATAGCATTTTTTAAATTTTGACAATTTCTAGAAGTCGTAAAATTATGTTCTAAAAAATCTGCGTAAAAAATTAAAAAAAGATCAACTTTTTTCACTCAAAAAATGTCAACATTCGCCTTTTTTCAACTTTTAAAATGAAATTAAATGTCAATTAAGATAATGTTGTGATCTACGTCACTGCTTGATTTATGTACAGGAATGGCCAAACTAAAAATGCTAGATAAATTTTGGTAAGATTGTTGTTGTTGATCAAGGTAATTTTACGAGATGACTTAAGTGGTAGTAAAATGATTTTTCTATAATTTTTACTTTCCAAAGAAAACGTAATTTTTTTAAATCGATCGTATTTATTATACTTGGTTTAATTTTTAAGTCATGAAAACAAGACTTACACATATTATGGGCACTTTTTTATGTAGAATCCAGTCGTGTAGTCAGTATTTTTTTAAATTTTAAACTTTGAAGATATTTGATCAACTTTTTTTTAATGAAAACTGTAGT
>JARJEC010049593.1:0-30403 GCA_030264575.1 Tachinus sp. AB-2021 | reverse complement strand
TATTAATAAATATATATATATATATATATATATATATATATATATATATATACATATATATATATATATATATGCATTAGTGGGCTTATGTAAAGGACAATTTTGCTTTAAATGTAAAATTGATCTTGGCGCACTATAGCTCCGTCTCAAGTCTCCTCATTGACTTTGCATTTGCCAAAAAAATTAAAGAAAATTGATCCAATCTACATCAAACTTCACAGGATTACCCGCGATGATATGTTAAAGTTCCCGCAAATTTTATCAAAATCTATTCAGGACATAACCACACATACATCCGCTTTTATATAATAGATAGATATATAAATAGAAGATAAAAGATAGATAGAAGAAGATAGAAGATAAACAGAAGATAGATAGAAAATAGATAGAAGATAGATAAAAGATAGATACTACATAGATAGAAGATAGATAGATATTAATAGATAGACGATAGATAGATAGAAGATAGATAGATAGAAGATAGATAGAAGATAGATAGAAGTTAGATAGAAGATAGATAGAAAATAGATAGAAGATAGATAGAAGATAGATAGAAAATAGATAGAAGATAGATAGAAGATAGATAGAAGATAGATATAAGATAGATAGAAGATAGATAGAAGATAGATAGAAGATAGATAGAAGATAGATAGAAGATAGATAGAAGATATATAGAAAATAGATAGAAGATAGATAGAAGATAGATAGAAGATAGATAGGACATAGATAGAAAATAGATAGAAGATAGATAGAAGATAGTTAGAAGATAGAAGATAGATAGAAGAAAGTAAACTTCTGCGAATTCTAAAATTTATTGCTTTATTTTAATATTTATTGTAATATATTAAATATTAAAATAAAACAAAAAAATTAATCAGCAATTTGATCCATTTCCACATTTTTAAATATTATGCTATTATTAACAAAGTATACTACTGCTAAATAAAATAAAAAATTAAATTTCATCTTAATTGTTCTAAATTGTATCATTTATCATTGATGTATTATTAGATAAATAAATTGTAAAGATAAAGTAAATGATAACATTAAATATGATTAATTATTTAATAATATTAAAACCATAAACATAAAAAATTAATATATTTAAAACCTAAAGTAAATACATCATAACAATAATAATGTAATTATCGGCAAGTCTCACAGTAGTATAATGTATCCATGAATGCATTAATTTAATAAATGACATCATTTGCTTAAAAAAATCTGAAATAAATGAATATATAAAATATATATATAGCAGTTTTATTATCTAAATTCTGAACTCAATCGTAATATTTTGTTGTACAACTTTTATTCTTATATGTAACAAATTAAGAAATAAATATTATATATTATTAATTCAAAATGTATAGTATTAAATATAGCCGTCTCCAACGTCATCGCATCGATACTACTCCAACCGTTTACGAGGTTGGCACTGTTGGTAGCGCCGGATTAAACGTGTTTTGGTACTTACTGCCGAGCGCAATATTATTGTTCGATATTCAGTCTGTTCGTGCATAAAGTTACGGTACGAAATGTCGGGCACTGATTATTTACGTTTAAACGACCACAAAATATTCGAAAATGTGCGGAAAACAATATCGCCGGGTCTCACAAAGGCGAAAAGTGTTATGGCTATATGCGACGATATGCTCTACACGTGGGACTTTCAAGACAATTGTGTGTTAACTTTGAATGTGAAGGCGGCTCGGAACCACGATGCAGACATCATGTATCAGGTATTTATTGTACTAAATAATGTTGTGCAATATTTACAAGTCAGTTAAATGCGAAACATTGCTTTAAATGATCGATTTGGTCATTGTTTACTAGTACATAACCTCAAACCACAGATTGAGGTGGGTTAGTGACGGAGCCGAAGTTGTCTTCGGTGCGGCGCACATGTTTGGGAATATGAATTGCCCGCGCTACAATATTTATTATTGACTGGTTTATTTAGTAGAATATTTTAAATAATCGCATTCAAATGGTATAATATTTGTGTTACGAGTTATTTACTAACTTACTACAATGCTAATAATACTAAATAGCTATCTATATTATATACTGTTATATACCAACTAAAATTGTTGAAAAGTATTTTTAATTATGATTATAATAGATAGCAAAATCAGGTTTATCTTGCTCTATCTATTGTAATAAAACTTGTTTGGAAAATAATTAATTCATAAAACTATATTTATTTTTTATTAGGGGTGACACTTGAAAAGTGTCGCAGATGTAAATTTTTGCTACGTTTATTAAAATTTAAATATAATAACTTGTAAATTATTCTATCAAGCCCTATGAGAGCTTGATGGTTTTTTAATTTTTATATTTCATTGAGAAATCAATATTAATTTTTTTTTTTTAAATTTAGTAATAAATGCTTGACAATTTTCACAGGTAATACAACAATATCAGTACTGATAATTATCGAATTATATTTGTTTGATTTTCAGAAATATGTCTTACAAAACTACAATCGCGCTCGTGCAGTTTCCAAGCAACAAAATTTATTTTGAAAAAAAAAAACAAAATTGCGATAATCATTAATACATGAGTTCTATTTGTAAAGATTATTTCATGAAAAAAGCTTCAATAGTATACATTTTCATTGATTTTAAACATTAATATGAAATTTACAATTTTGCTGACAACGCCCGATTTAATTGTCCTCACAAACCTCAAAGGCAATGATAATTTCATACTTGTGGCTTATCTATTCGCTTGTCTGAATCAATCAAAAGCTTGCATTTGAATTAGAATGTTATAATCACATGAATTTAACATCACAGTTATCTCTTTTAGTTTTTTAATGGTCTCTATCGGAAGTATATCAAACATCATATTACTAAAAATATTTATGTAGTATAAATTTACACTATGTGATTATTGTATGATTATCTTATGATTTTGCTTATGATAATATTAAATAGAAAATTACACGGACGTTTAAAATACAATATTGATCGTGGGCGTTGTATCCACATGTAGTATAAGATAATTACATAGTTTAAACACCACTAAATTGTATGATCTCAGATAATCATAACTGATTTAAATAATAAATGATATCATTATTATTAATCAGTAAAGTAATACTTATGCTATAAATAGATAATCATAAAACAGTACAATAAAATAAATTGTAATTTAAAAAAATTATGTTTTTAATTATTTTAATAAAGTTGTTAAGCACCGATGGTTATTTACATTGAAATAATCAGTCTTTGATAATTGGCAAAGATTGATATTTTCGGATTTGGCAAACTTTATGAAATAGAAATAAATTTGGGAATATCTTGGATGGCTATAGTTCAGTGGTAAATTTTTCAACATCCCAATATATCAATTTGCAAAAGTTATGAACATTAATAGTTGAAATGTTTTGTGGAAAAACAGCGTTAGTATTATATCCAGTAATATCTTGGATGGCTATAGTTCAGTGGTAAATTTTTCAACATCCCCATATATCAATTTGCAAAAGTTATGAACATTAATAGTTGAAAAGTTTTGTGGAAAAACAGCGTTAGTATTATATCCAGTTTTAAGACTAATGAGTTTAAATAATTTTTATTTAAGATATAATGTTTGAGTTCGGAATGTTGATCAATCAAGGTTGATTGATTACGATTATATCTTTGTAAATTTCTCTGAAATATTTTCAAAAAAACTTGTAAAATATGATAAGTTAATTGATGTTGAAGTTTCAAACTTTAAAAGTAACTGAAATCTCCCATAAGCGGCCAAATACGGTTGCACCACATAAATGCAATTAATTTTAATTTTTTTCGATACATAAAAAATATATATTGTTTCAAAAATTTTGATTACAATTATATCTGTCTACAAACAAATAATCGTTTGAAAAAAACCAAATTTAAAAAATCAAGTTTTTTACACCCAACAAAAAATTAAACACAAAAGCAAATTATTTAGTTTTGAAAATCATTGTTTTTAGTTTTTCAAATATAAATAAAGACAGTGAAATCTCAAAAGCGGCCAGTGATGAAAGTCATTTGTCTATGAGGGGTTATAAAAAGGTAACCGACGAATTCATCGAAAATCAATTTATCGAAAGCAAATTCATCGAAAACATATTCATCGAGAAAAAAAAAATTTGTAGTGTTTGAGAAGAATGCGTAGTGGACAGGAAAGCCGAAAAAATAGTGAATTATAATTATTATTAGACATCTTTATAGAAGGTAATCTAAAAAGTATGTTACTTTTAATGATTAAAATAATCATTTTTATCTAGATAACATATTCAGTTTTGGACCGTGCTTCTATTACTTTTGTAAAGTAATATCATTATGGAGGGTTAAAACATATTTGATATGAAATATTATATGTAACAGATCTCAAATAATTACACACGCTCAAATCATCGGGTACTTGATTACAGCGGCTTATGTAATAATTTAGCTTCATTATAACTTATCACTTAAATATTGTTCAATATTCATTTATTTATTTAAACTTTGTTCTCGTTTAATAAACAGATTGAATTTCCAAATACCTAGATGTAAAAAAATCATGAGTCTCTGAAACCCATTATGCCAGCGCTTGAGGTTGTTATTTGTTTTTGCCAACCTTCCCACAACAGTACCACAACATGATGATGCCCATGAGCCAATTAGGACAGCCAATCCACGTATCTTCGAAGTAATCTAGTACGGCTAGGATATCTTCCGTAAATATATTTGATTGTCATAAAAAATCTAAAACATTTTAATGATTAAAATAATAAATATATAATAAAATAATAATTTTTATCTAGATAATATATTCAGTTTTGGACCGTGCTTCTATTACTTTTGTAAAATAATATCATTATGGAGGGTTAAAACACATTTGATATGAAATATTATATGTAACAGATCTCAAATAATTACACACGCTCAAATCATCGGGTACTTGATTACAGCTGCTTATGACTCGTAATAATTTAGCTTCATTATAACTATATTTTTTTTCCTACAGGGAGGTTCTTGCTCACTTAAATATTGTTCAATATTCATTTATTCATTTAAACTTTGTTCTCGTTTAATAAACTGAATGAATTTCCAAATACCTGGATGTAAAAAAATCATGAGTCTCTGAAACCCATTATGCCAGCGCTCGAGGTTGTTATTTGTTTTCGCCAACTTTACCAAAACAGTACCACAACATGATGATGCCCATGAGCCAATTAGGACAGCCAATATCTTCGAAGTAATCTAGTACGGATAGGATATCTACCGTAAATATATTTGATTGGCATAAAGAATTGAAAGCATTTACAACCTCATGTGATGATACAAATGCTAATGTAGAAAGTAAGCGACATAAAGAAAATTCTGTATTATTTTTATATTGCTGCTGTAATCCAGTTGATTGAATTTTACACCAATACATTGGCTAAAGTGGAAAAAGCAACCACAATGTCTCATTAAGGGAAATTCTATTTCAAATGCATTTTCAAATCAGTTAAGAATGTTTCTGGGTTGCACTTGCCAGTTAATTGTTTTAATTGTCTTAAAAATGGAAAGTATGTTTCCTGCTTTTTGTTGGAGAGTAGAGCAAACACTAATGGGATTGATTTATTTTCTTTTAATCCATAGACGGTATATAATTGTTCAAATAACGGCGGGTTAAGGTTAAATCGAAATGCCAATTATTATTAACGTCGTAAAATGTCCAAATTGCCTTGCGTGGATAAAATTAAAATGCAATTATTTTTGGCTTCAGTATCGTATGCGAGACAATTTTCGTTTTTTCTTGTATTTGTATACTCGTCAGAAAATTCAATATAACGTTTTGTTATTGGAAGCGGTGGCCCCTTATTTTCTTTTGCTCTAACATTCCGCACCGTTCTCTTAAGATTTGCTACAATAGGCAATTTTACAGCAACACAACACTTACTGTTGACGCAATTGTTGCAACGATATTTTGTGGTGCATCTCGAGTGGTCGGTGTTTTGCGGCGGACGGTACTGCATACACTTGTAGTTCCAACATGTGCAGCATCACCCACATGGTTATGAATGCTTTTGACCGTTACTCACGGTCACGGAACTACACATACTGCGTTGACGATCTTTATTCCGGCGGCCATCCACGTTAGCACACAAAGTGCGCACGCTCATTATTGCATAGCGGCACCATCACTTACGACCGAAACAACATACGGAATTGAATCGTCAACATGGATTAAAAATACATTATATATAGTGAACCTAAAAAAAATATTTCATAAAACTTTGAAAATTTATTATTCATATTTTACAAACGAAAATCTTTTGTTCTGGAACAAATAAGCATGTTTTTGTGCATCAGAAATGTTACAGAATTATTTTAAAAAGTTCTAAAAACAATGCTTCTAAGAAAATTAAGATTATGTGAGTCGTCTATGTCCAGAACTTTTGTATACCATTTTTATCTGTAAAATAACATGGAAAGTCATCTAATTACTATCAATTACACTCCAAGAAAGACATCTGGCCGTAATGGGAAGGTATTTCCCATAAGAAATATTGCTAAGAATTTGAGTTAATCCCTTACGTTGATGTGTAAAAGGGATTTCTTATTCTTAACTGAATTATAATTTACCACCATCATTTATAAATATATAGTTGGAAATATAACTTAATAAATCAGTTCTGTGCAGACAACCACACGCATCATTTATACAAGTATATTATTAAAATTCACCGAGTGAAACATTGAACCTTAGAACCAGATATTCGATATATCCAGTACAACATATCCCACAACAATGGATAAGCTACGAAAACCACGTACATTGATCAAAACAAAGTCGTTTTGCATCTTACATTACCAGCTATCAACCTTCCAAATTTTTCTGGAAAACTGGATGAGTGTACTGAATTTTATGAGTGTTTTAAAACTTTAATACACAAAAATACAAATATTAGTGAAATTCCAAAATTTTACTACTTGCATCTTTCATTACAAGGAAACGCAAAAACTATTCAGAATGGAATGCAGAAAACATCGGAAAACTATGCAGTAGCATGGGAAATCTTGAGAACGCGATACGAAAACTAAAGAATAAGCATCACTAGCGAAGTCAAGGCTCTATTCGAACTTCGACAAGTATCAACAGACTTTGCCAATTGGTTGATGAATCAATTAAGCAATTACGAGCATTGGAGTATATAGGCGAGCCTGTCACATCTTGGGATAGGCTAGTGGTGTAACTTATCACTTCCAAATAGGATTTTCAAACACGACGCGAATGTGAAGAAACCGTATTGAGAACCGACTCTCCTCCAAGCTACGAGGACTTAAACATATTTTTCACAAATAAATGTAAATTAGTTCAAAAGAAGAATTTGTGCGTTAACTAGCCACGAGGAAACCATAAAGTAGACAATTGTAAATCAGAATATTGCAAAATATGTAACAAGAAACACCATACATTATTTCATCGAGAAATTGAATCTGATAGATATTATCGTTCAACATTCATCGACAACATCACGGCTATCACCAATACTGCTATCTACGGCAACAGTGTTCGTTAAAGATAATTGGGGAATGTTTCAACCATGTGAAGCCTTGCCAGATTCAGGAACCCAATCAAACTTTATCACCACGAGATGTGCCAAACGACTTGAGCTGTTGATGGAAAAAGATTTAATGATTAAAATGATGTTAACAAAATTTTCGTAATAAATTTGCAATTACAGCAAAATTAACAAAATAACTTAATTAACAAAATTGTTTTAATGATTAATTGATGTTATACATTTTTTTGTGTTGAAAATGCAATTGTAACAATATTACCGAAATATCGAAGTAACAAAATTGTTTTAATGATTAAAATGATGTTAATAAATTTTTCGTAATAAATTTGCAATTACAGCAAAATTAACAAAATAACGCAATTAACAAAAAAATTTTAATGAATAAATTGATTTTATCAAATTTTTTGCATTAAATATGCAATTGTAACATTCTTGTTGTGGGACTGTGTTCATTAAAATTTCGATCAAGAATAAATCCATTTTCTGAGAATGCAACATGTTCAGTTATAGAAAACATTGCAAATATTCCACAATTTAGAGAATTCACAAAAACACTTCAAAAAAAAATTGTCGATATTTTAATTGGAGTTGAGCTATTCTGTAGTGTAATGTGTATTACAAATCGCACCTACAGAAAATCACCCATGGCTAAAAAACCCATTTAGGATAGCTAATATCCGGATGTTGTCTATCCACGCAACCTATTACCTCACAAACGTTAGAGTGTTAAGCAACGATAGATGAAACAATGAAAAAAAATTTGGGAGCTGGAAGCATCAAAATTACAACAAAATTGTATAACAGAGAAATATGTAAAGAAGAATTTAAGAAAAATATCACAAGAACTAAAAACGCAACACTGGAGGATTCCAGATATCAGGCAGAGAAACGATTCTATAATTTACAAAACAAAGTTTCAAATGGACCCAGAATACAAAATTACATATAAATCATTTATGCAAGAATATATCAATATGGGTCATAACAACACAAATATTACAGCAAAACTATGGTTGTATTTGATAGATCCGCCAAAACAAGGACAATTGGTGCAAAAATATACGTGGAACGTGATTTCTATCTCGACGACGTGGCAGCTGGCGCAGATACACTTGAATTAATGGTAGCCAAAGACGAACTTACTACATTACTCAACAAGGTGGATTTGAGTTACATAAATGGGCTTTCAATAATTGATCATTAGAAAAGCAAGAATTAGACGATGATATTATTGAAATTTATAGAAATGAATTTACAAAAATCCTGGGGGTACAATTCCAATTTAAGATTAAACCAAATTTAATCACAACTAAAATCACTAAGACTTACTATCATTCTATCACAAATAGCTCAGTTGTTTGATCCTTTGGGAATTATTGGACCGGTTATGATTAAGTCAAAAATAATTATGCAAAAAATATGGCAGCTGCAATTGAAGTGCTACAAGTCTGTACCAGAAGCCATTTATACAAGTTTGACAAATTTCTTAAAAGATATAAGAAGTTTAGAAAAAAATCAAATTGCGAGAAATGTTAGTATAAAAGGACATATATTAAAATGCATGGCTTTTCAGATGCCAGCAAAATATAATATATATATATATATATATATGTAAATGTAGCAAATAGCGACCAAGCAATTTTTAATTTATTTTTTAATGCAAAGTTTTGACTTGTTTTGTATTTATTTAATTATTATATAAACAATATGATTTTTTTATTAACGCCTGTTTTCTAAAGTAGCCTAAAGAAATGAAAAAACGAATTGATCAAATAAGAGAAAACAAATATGCGGCGGTATTGTTAAGCAACGATCTTGCTTAGAACGCAGCCTTTGTCAATGTTTTATTACAAAAAATACAACGGCACAAACGGATTATTTTATTATGTTTTGTTTGAACATTATAAACTTCAAATATGTTATGGTAATTTTTAACCAGATAATAGACTTAAACGATGACTTCACGTTATGTTGCTCGTTTATGATAATTATTTTTTAAAATAAATATTAACTCGTAATCAGCGAATATTCTTATAAATTTTTATGCAGATTATTGTGTAGAATTAAATCCCTAGAGCGCTATATTTTCTTAGTTAATTTGAGAGAACGTGTTGCATGGCAAAGAAGAACGCAATTTTGATCAGTATCAATAACCTAACAACGTAGTTGAAGGCATTTTATTTTCAAATTTGCACTCTTGCATTGAAATGCACACGTTTTAAAAATTCAAAATTGAAACTCCAGAAATTTATGTCCAGATTATTTCTCAACTAATATTATTATTTTGACATAAACTTTTTTCCGATTTAAAAATATAAATTTTTTAATTATTGCTAAAACAATGTAATAAGCTTCTACAGACTGTTTACTCACTCCTCATGTTGACAGGTACCTGTAGAAAGCAGTTTAATTGAGGAAGTTGTCATTGGTCAAAATTTGAATTTTATTGACATTTGATTGGTTCTTAATAGTTTTAACTTGGGGAGCAAATAATCAAATTAATTAATTTGCCGAATTATCATATGTTTATAAAGTGTTCGACAAACAACATACAATTGTTATAACATTTATACACTGTTAAAAAGCGAAAAAATAACGTAGATTTTTATAATAAATGACAGGGAGTAGCGTCTTCCCAGGCTCAAAAGCACAAATTAAAACTTATATCGTATATATAAAAATATGTTTATAAGAAATTTATAAAATTCTAACCCTTAGTTAGTCGCATTGGTGTATTTTGTAGACCAGCGCTGCTTTATTTCCAGGAATTGAATGTACAGTAATTGTTTTGACCAATGCCATATAACCTATGCCTGGAATCTCAGGCCAACACAGTATCAATAGCGGCCAGTTGTCATACGTAGTTTCTTTGTAAGTAGCAACTTTGTTTGCAAAAGACTCATTTCAACAATAAGAAATCAAATTTACCCGATAAAAAAGAAGAAGTAGAATACCGAACCTCAACTATTGCTATAATTTACAATAAATTGGAATAATTTTGTTCTGTAATATTTTAGTAGTATGTATAAATTGATTTTTTAAGAATAAAAAATTATTAACTTAAAAATATATTGTTTATTTTATTTTTAGTATTATTATTAATAAATAAGAAAGAACAATAAACTAAAAATAAAATGCGGTGTACAAAATACATAATTAATCAGATTTGTATACCTCAGTGGAATTGCATCTGATACTGACAAGCATTAATTAAGTTGAGTTGGTTGATCATATTTTGCATTTATATTGTTTATTATTTGATGTTATGTAAAGAATTATTTCAACGATTATACGTATATGCGATTTTGTTTTTTTAATTTAGTACTAGTTTCGGCTGTGTTTCACACAGCTAAAACTAGTGCCAACTAAAAAACACCAAAACCGCATATACATATAATCGTTAAAATAATTGTTAACATTACTTCAAATAAGTAATTAATTTGTTAATTAAGTTTATTTATATTGATGTTGTTGGTTACCGTCAGCGGTTTTGACTAAGGGTACGCGCACAGTGGCGGCTTACTATCGGCGCCGACAAGCAAGATTCTTACAAATAGGGTTGCCATATACTGTATCTATCTTATGAGGCAAAACAGTGCGCTACGCAATGTATAGAAAGCTTATTTTCAATGGCAATTGGCAAAACCGACAATCTACTCTAAGCTTTATTAAATGTTACTATATATTTAAATCCACCCGCACGTATACCAAACTTGTCTCAACTTACGAATCGCAGCAATAATGTTCAAAACATTTTCTTCTGCTTCTCTCGTATATTTGAGCGTTTCCGGACCCCTGCGAGGAGGGTCTGACAGATCTGTTGTTACTTTTATATCAATTTACAATCTCACTCCAATATTAGACCTTCTTCCAAAGACAAAGTAAACATTCCATTCATCTTTAATACAATTATATTGAATTATCCAGCAATTTAAGGGAATTGTTAATAATAATATGCATATTGTGTTATAAATATTAAAAGTAACATACTATATTATACAAATTTAAATAATTTACAATAATTGACAAACAAAATATAATATATATTAATATTAATAATATAATAAAAATATGCATATTAATTAAAAATCCATAACATGTTAAAAACTCAACCCTTATAATTCAAAAAGATCTTAAGCGCCCAAAGCAGATTTAATGGCGGGTAATAAATATGCAATAAAAATAATAATGATAATTATTAAATTATACTATAAATAAATAAAACTCGACATTGCAGAAAATTAATTAATTTAAGTATTAATTTATTAAGTAAGAAATACATGTATGCACATGTATTTTTTACTTAAATATTAGATTAATAAAGAACATAATTAAAATTACAATGAAGTAACACTATTATAAAAATATGCAGAATGATAAGAAACCCAATATCATTTAGATATATCGAATAATTAACTCAATCTTCGTAATAACAATAATAAGCAACAATCGTATTTGATAAGAAACTAAGCTATTTTTAAGAAACCAGCTTGTCGACGCCGATAGTAAGCCACCACTGTGCGCCTACCTTAAAGCTCTAATTTAATTGTACTTATTGATTTTACAGCTTTTTTTTTGAGCATTCAAACTTAACATTTACGTGACGTTAAAATAAAAATGCACGTAAAGATGTTATACTTCAAAAATTGTAGATATATTTATAAAAGATTTTTTGTTTGTAAATTTGGAAAAATTTATTTTAGAATTTTATTAAAAAAATGTTGTTGGACACATCGGAAGTAAAACTTATGTTACAACGACATCGTTTTTATTTAGATTGATTTCTATTAATCACTAACATTATAAATTGGTTGAATACTATCTCAGATTTGTCAAGTAACTAAATTTTAAATTTCACCTTTCTCGCTCTGTTCTTTTAGCCATTTATACATCTTGAACATAATTTGGAATTTTATTAGATAAAAATAATTTGATATAAAATGAACTTTTTCTAAAACATTTTTTTGATATTTATCTTTAAAATTTTCATGTTTTTAAGAACCCTATCAAAAATTTTTCATTTGGAAAAATAATTAAATTTTTTAAAATTTTTATTAAATTTTCTAAATACCTCTTAATTTTCAAAAGAATTGTGATTATAATTTTATTTTGTTAATTTTTTAAGGGGGTAGTTTGCTACTCATTATGATTTATCTTGTTTAATATACAAAAATAAGTTTTGAACCTAATTTTTATTAATTAAACCATATGTACCTTTTGAGATTTTTTTATGAACAACTCTAAAAGAAGGAAAACACATTGTGACCTTTCAATTAATTAATTTATATTTGGAAGTGATTCCCATGTTACTAAATTTAATTCAATAAAAAGTAACGATATATGAATTACTACATTCATCTGCCACAGATTTAAATTTTTTATTTTTTATACGTAATTTAAATAAAATAATATTT
Organism: Tachinus sp. AB-2021; assembly: GCA_030264575.1. Classification (NCBI taxonomy): domain Eukaryota; kingdom Metazoa; phylum Arthropoda; class Insecta; order Coleoptera; family Staphylinidae; genus Tachinus; species Tachinus sp. AB-2021. The sequence continues at coordinate 17,452 of JARJEC010049593.1, read as the reverse complement.
AAATATCAAATGAACTCTTACAAATCCCCGCCTTAATAAGAAGAAAGTGTATTTATGATAGACAATTTCATAAATCTATTTTATAAATCAATTTTAATAATAAAAAAACAATGCTCCTTAGTAACATTTTGCTACGATATCTAATCCTATATCCCAATATTCCTGCTAAACTTTTATAAAAACTAATTCAAAAAATAAAAATTGAGTGCTTTTACTAGTCGGAGGTCAACTAATCTTTAGGACGTGGTTTTAGATCTTTGACACGCTACCGAACACGAATAGCACCATTTTTTACTTTATAAGGCTCAATAAATTTTGGAGCCAGCCGGGCTGGTCAAATTGTTGCGTCACAAATTTGGCCAACGTGAGGCGTCAAATTTGTGACGCTACAATTTGACTTCTTTGACAATTCAATAGACTTAGAAAAGATTCATTCCATGTGGAGACGGGGCGCCACGTGATTATTCACTTTGCATCGTTTTCCCATATAACCAAATCACAAAAAGATACAGGAGACAAGTGATACTGAGAAATTTGTAAACAAGTATTATATATATATATATATATTTTCACGAACTTAAATTTGACAATTTACATAAAAAATAATTTTCCAAAATGTTCATTTAATAATAAAAATAAATAGCCGCATGTAACAGTATAATATTTAAATGCCAAATGAACTGTTACAACATAGAAATTTTCTGATACTTTTGTGACAAAGATTTTTTAAATGTTTGACTAAAAACATTGTTAAATTACACCTTAAGGAATAGATTACAAGTTTGCATTTATTCTAATTTTCTTTACTAAGACATTTTAAAAATTGCATAGATTCAAAATTTCATGAAAAAACATGTTGAAATATTATAGAGACTTAGGAGAATTTGACAAATCAACAATCAAACCCTGTTTACAACAAACAATTGTTTAAAAATAGAAAGTCTAGGTTTACTGTAAATGGGTAAAACATTTGATTTAAATTTATTTTTATCCGACGTAACGTTTGTGTCACAATACAGTAAAACATATATTTTTTTCAATAAATTAATATTTATATCCTAATTAATTACAAAGTTTTTTAGGCTACCATTGTTTTCACCGCATTTTTTCCTATAAGGATCCTGAATAAACTTTGACCTTAAAAAAGTTAATGCGACTGGCCGATTTATTTTACTACTTTTTCCCAAACAAATGCGGTAGCTATGCATACCAGTGCAATGCTGCTGATATTTTGGAGGCGAAGTAAACCATTGAATGTACGGAGGATTAATAAATGCTTTTTTTCTGATTTAAGGGATGCATAGTTTGTAATTTCTCTTTTTGATAGTTAATTTAGAAATTGCAAAATCATAGAAAAATGTGATAAATATGAATATTTAGATTTAGATTTAAAAAAGACCATTTTTGTTTTTGTTTTAGTAATCAGATTCAAAATCCAAGTCAAATTAAAAATTGGCATAAAGTTTTGTTTTAACATTAATAATAACTAACAAATTTACCCATAGAATACAGAATTATTGTCACCGTGATATTATATTGTTAATATTAATTGAATAAATAAAGGACGCTAGAATACGTTGAATAGAACCAAAATATATTTGTTATACATGAAAAATATACAAATAAAAATAAGTTGCTTCACAATTTTCCAAACTATTTAATTTTGTATTAATAAAATTGTGCAAACCATACTTTAATTTACAGAAATATTGCACTTACGTCTATTTAATATTAAAAAAAAATATAATTATTAGAATAGAATATTCAAATTTTTTGTTAAAAAAATGATTTATTTAATAGTTATTATTGACTTCTATTAATAATAGCTCATGAACTTGTATTTAATGTGTGAGGTTGTTGTATGCACGTCCGAACTACTTTAACCGATTTCCGTGAATGTTTTTTTTGTTGAGATAACCTTTCTATTAGTTAAAAAACCTCCTAAAAAACTGATCTTTATAGTTAGATAAGAGAAACTAAACTAATTGTCTAGAACAACTAATATAATTTGCAAGCAACCAGTATCACAACTCAAATCTATATATATGACTATAGACTAAATAAGATTAGATAAAAAGTTTAAAATCAACTATCAAATTTGGGTGATTTTACATTATCTCTTATATATGTGGAAGAAAAGTAAGCTGAAAATCAAGAGTTATACCCAAGTCTTCAAAGAACAGCTTTCAATTGGCATACCAGCAATGTTGTGATAATATGAACTAATTGGTATATGATACAATTTTTTATTTACATTGAATTCTAGACAGTTTTGGTGACACCATAGACATATTTTATCTAGTTCAGCCGTTAGAAAACGGACATTATCTAGACAAAGAATCAGAAATAAATTTTCACAGTATCTGCATGTTTAATTGATATAAATAAAAAAAACAAGGTTGGACCCCTATAAGGCAACGTCGCAGTGTAGTATTCAGAAGAAATGCCGTTATAGAAAACAAAAATAGCTTTTTTTAATAAATAAGAGGTAATAAATTTAATTAAATGAAATGGTCGCTAAAATCGACACATTTTAGTTTCAATAATATAATTTTAAAATGTATGCTCGTAAATGCCTTAACAAAATCTATATACCAATTTGACCCTAGCAGCCAATTTCCGAAACCAAATTGTGCGTAATTCCAACAAGATTATTAACAGTAGACCTTTTAGACAAAAAAAAACCATGTTGATCAATGATGATTTGCAATAGCATCAATTTATACAAGCTACTTTTAAATACATTAGAATTAAAATGGGTCTACAGTTAGTAATGTGAAGTATGCGTTTTAATGAATTCAAGAAACAAAATACGACACAACAGTATTTTAAAATAAATCATGGAAATTAGTCGATTTGTGAAGTATAATTTTTACAGATAATATTGATTTTTATATTTGAAATTTCTATAGTTGAGTGAGTTAAATTACAATGTATGTGCGAGGTTGGTGTTAGAATTGCGTTTGTAAACTATTTAGTATCATACAGACATTAGGGAACAATATGCTAACTCTAATTATAATCTCGGCAATTTAAAACTTTAAACAAGGTTTTCAATATGAAATTTAAATAAATACAAATTTTAATTGTATTACAATATATATATATTAAATAACATAAATACATAATAAAATATAAAATTCACGATGCAAATTAATACCGTGTCCGTCGCAACCAAAGTTTTAGAAAGACCTTTTTAGTAAACACGCACGTGAATAACATCGAACGCGCGTTAACATGAGTAATTTGGATTTTATTTGGCCGTAATTCATATTTGATCGTGGCTATATAGCCAGACGCTCTAATATCAAGGAAATGAAAATAAATATTTGTTACGGGCGCTGCAATGATAGCTAATTGAAAATAGACTGCATATTTAGAGGACTCTCTAATGATGAACGACTGAAATGATGCTCTAATGTTGAAAATTTAAAAGTAGGCAGCGTATATTATCTGACGGACGCTACAAACTGGATTTATGAAAGGACGCTCTAAATATAGCAAGATATATATAATTATTGTCTAAGTGCTTGATTTATAAATAGCTAGGCGGGCCACAATGATATTAACTACTGATCTAGATTATTATTTATTTTTGATTGATGATCAGTTTATGTTGAATATTTTTAAAATTGAGTTGGCTTAGAGTTAAATCTTCGCGCAGAAAAAGCAGAGTGGAGAAGGTAACGTGTACATATATACCCAAAACAAAATCCAACGTCTAGATTTTCAGTCTTTGCTCAACCAGGGTCAACATTAAAATGTTTTGCTGTAACTGTTCAATTTTTGATTAATAAATAAATTTATGGCCCGATCTGCTCAGCTTAATTAAGAAATTTGATATTATTCCTTTTTTGAGGTTAAATTTAGTAGAAACATTAGATTTACTGTCCAATTTTGATTATACAATAGCTGGGTGGGTAAATGGATCATTATGGTAACTACTAGTTCAATTTTTTGTTTACGCAATAGCTGGGCAGGTGGGTGGGCCACTGTAGTATTAACTACTGACCTAGATTATAAATTTACTTTTCTTTTATAATTAACTCCATATAATCTACTTTTGTGACACGATCTATCTTCTTAACTAGTTATTAATCAGGAAATTGAATTTTAACTTTTCATTTGTGATTATTTTTTTAGAAACGTCTCTGTTGGATTTAATATTCAATTTGTTGATTACGCAATAGCTGGGTGGCTGAACGGGTCACTATAGTGTTAACTAGTGTACGGATTTAGTAATTACCTATTAATATATCAAGAAATTGGAGATTAATCTATCTTTTGTAATTAAATTTATAAAAACGACTCAGGTATTAATATTTTGTGCATTGTCTTTCCCATTAATATATTATATTTGGAAAATATTGTACTATTTAACTAAAATTTCTAGGTCCAAGGATGAAGCTCTCGGTTACCTTTGTAATCTTGTTTCTTTTTTCTTTGGTTTTTCTAATTTAAAAGTTTGCCGACCCCGGACATAGAGTGATACCCTGTATAACTATTACACGCTGAGCGTTTTGAAGCGCGCGCTTTACGGATCGAGAATTCTGGTAGCCGTACACACTCGAACGCGCGTTTTCAGACGAGCGCGCGTCCTCTGATTTTTGTTAGGGCGCGTGTCTTTTAGATACTTGCACCACCATGCTGCTGTACATATAGTATAAACCAGTGGATCTAAAATTTTTTAGACATTCTGGTCTTGACATGGTCAAAAATATAGAATAAAATACAATGAAATATGGTAGCCTAATGGGTATGGTTGCTGAATAGAACTTTAAAACCTTTTAAAAACTTTGATCCCAATAGTACTGTTTTTGAAATTCTTGACCTATTTAACTCTTTTCAAACTTTTTTAATACATGGTTAATTAAATAATTCTATATTGAATTTACTATAGAGTAAGATGTAGTTATGAAATATTCAATTCATATGCCTTGATTTTTGAACCGATGCGTGTTAGTACTTTTATGTTTTACGGATGAGAATTTTAAGTGGATATTGGGACGAAATATCTTATATATATATATTCTAAACATTTTCAGCAAACTATAATTTTATAATTATTCATAGAAATCTTAATACAGCCGCGTAGAGCCGAGTGTTTTAAAAAGAGAGTAGTAACAAAACCTTTCCCATTATTATAATTTTCTTTGATTGTATTGTACACGATTTATTAATTACGGATGCGAAATCGGTCTCGCTAACGGTACGAAAATCCCTCGCAAATTCGGATTATAAAGTTCCATCCGGAACTTTTATTTTCTTCGGCGGCGGTCCGAACGACATATAAAAGTGCGCGGCAGCCCATTATTAGTGTCATAATAACTCCCGCAAGTGTTTTATAAGCCCGGAGGCATTCATTTGCCCATACCCCTGAAAGCAGTCCACATCAACTTGGACAAAAAAAAGAAAACAATAGGCATGGAGAGAGCGTGCCATTAAAATTGCTAATTAACTGCGTCGATGGAATTATCAATTCGTGTATAGTCTCGCGGCCCGCAATATAATAAATCCGTAGAATATCCGTTTCCGAACGGAATAATGAAGCTCCATCCCCCGGTTTTCGAATGCGTGACGCTATAAAACAATGGGGCCCAGTGGCCCCTTTCTGCGGAGGGACACGGCCTAAAAAACGACGTCCCGATCCCGCACAGTTTTTTTTAAGTAGCGGATGAAAGAAAACAACAATGGTCGATTTGCATTGCGGGGTTAAAACAATATCTCGCCCACCCCTGGCGGCCCGTTCGTGCGGCTGATTTTACGATACACTCAGGGATTAAATAATTAAAATATTATTTACTGTGCGGACGCGATTTATGAATATTGGGATCGGATAGTAGGGAAGATATAAACGGATTTACATGCGTTTGCTTGAATAATGTTAAATTATTACACACGTGGCCCCCAAGGCAATATGTAATATTCATCTTGTGGTACAATAACTACAAAAAATAAAGAATTAATGTAACTGAGACTCTACTTTAAAACGTCTTCAGTTGCTACAATTGTACAAATTCAACAAAATGTGAGAAATATTTGCAAAATATACAAATAATCTGCGACATTGAAACATTTCAATTTTAAGGCAAGTTGTGAAATTTTTTCTCATGTGCATAAATAAGACTCCGAGATAAAACATCCCGGGGTTTTGTTATGCTCATTTTAACAAGTATTTTATTAATAATTAATAAAGGTTGATTAATTTAATTCCGTTTTTTTCCGCGACCACCTAGATTTTTTAAAACTATTTATAGATTTTATTAAAGTGAATTCTCCTTCAAACGGACACTTTAATTTTATTATATTTTAATCAAACATATGTTTTTATATTTTTTTATTTTTTTAATGAAAATAAAATGTATTAAAGTTAAATGTCTTTTGTTGTATTGCGCGCAATAATATGTTCCTTTTCAAACAATTATAGAACTAACAGTTTTATACAATTTAAAAATAAGAACATGAAAGAACCAAATACATTTTGTAATAGTATCTTTAATATTTTTATTATTTAATTTTCTCATAAAATGATATGATTACGAAAAAGTTTTTTAAAGGAACATTTTTGTTCTAAACACTATTTTTTTTAAATTGAAGCTAATGCGTTTTTTTATAGATACACATCTATAAAAAATGGCAAATATATATCAGGACTAGCCCGCAAACTCGTGACATGATTTTAATCATTAGGATATTATATTATCAATATTGAACAAAAGGGTACAGACACGTAATTTTCCTCAATGAAACTGTTTGGTTTTAATAAACAAATAAAACTTTTATAATGAATAATTAAAAAAGAAACAAAAAAAAGGAATATTAAAAAAAACGGAATACCAGTAAAATTTGAAACTAAAATTTCAAAAAAAAAAACAAAATATAATATAAAAAAAATTGAAAAAGTATCAAATATTGTTGGTAGAACTTTTTGTTGTTTGATGTTTTAAAAGAGAGAGAGAAAAAAAGAGCATTAATAAAATAATGTAATAATAATAATAATAATAAGTTATAATTAACTTATATTTGTTTTAAAACATCAAAGAAGGCAACAAATAATAATAATATTTATTATTGTTTTTACATTATTTTATTAATGTTTTTTTCAAAACATTTTAAAATACTAACTTTGATTTTAAAAACTTTTTATTTTGTAAATTGTTTTTCAACAAAATAATCCATTTTTGATTCAAGAATATTTTTATATTATATCTTGTCATAATAACTTGCGAGGTAACCTCCATAAATAATATTTCAAAATTGACATAAAGATAGAGTGCATTTTTAAATTATATTATCAAACATGTAAAAAGAAAATTTGCAAAATATCTGTAAATAGCACAAAATGTATGAAATATTTTTTGAAAAGATTAGAAAATATGCCAAAAGTAATTTATCTTAAATCATTTTTTTAAAATATATTAGACTAAACTTTCGTCGTGTAAAAATTGGTACACTACAATCAACTTAGCGTGGAAAGTGTTTTTTTGCAACGATAACTATGGACGCATAACATGAGAGATGTCTCTGAGCACACTCCGGACCCCTCTCGTGTTATGTGTCATTTTCTATCGTTGCGCGAAAACACCTTCCATAGACCACGCTAAGTCAGTTTATATAAAAATTTGTTATTAAGTATTTATATAAATAGCTATTTTTAGTAGTGAGTAAAGTGCATCATTTAATCACAAGTCTAACAGTTGGGCGTACGAGCCGTGCAACGGTAAATGCCCCAATTAGGCGAGTGATCAAAGTGCTTTCGAATATCTTCTTTACTTTAATTTCATTATACTAAATCGTAACAACTTTGAATTGATTTTCGCATTCAATTTCGAATGTAAAATCCAACTAGGCATGCTCGCCTTCTTTAGAAAATAAATTGTAGATTACTACTATTTTCTCTATCGATTTCACTTTCATAATCCACAATTTAAATATTTGTGCACAACAACAACAACAAAATCTGATATAACCAAATATCAGCTATGAAAAATAAATGTGAACGTGTGTAACCAGGATTACCAACTTTAAAAAATGTACATGGTTTTCAATGAACAGTATTGTGTTGACTACGACCGTAACTCGAATTTCTGATTATTTTCAATGCAAAAATAGGTCAAGTACATCTTCTTGGCAATCGTGTATGCAACCCAATATACACTTTTTTTGCACATTTAATTTGAATTTATATTTTAACACTCATCTGTGTGATTAAAAGCAGCCATTTTACAACAAAAGTGGAACTTTTTTCCACTTTTGTTGTAAAATGGCTGGTTTTATAAACCTATTTCTGATTTAAGAGCGAACATCATTATGTTTTTTTAATGAAATATAGTGTAATTGTTAATTTTAATTTTTAGAAACTCTTTATGAGAAACTTATTTTTAAATACATTAATATACAAGGTGTTTAATTATAAATTAATTTATGGCAACTTCCGATTGAATCGAAAGTAAAATTATCTACTGCTCTTTTCAAATAAATAGTTAATAATAAACAATTATGTTTAATAAATTAATGCTTGTCGTTAATAAAAATAAATGAGTTGTTTTGGGTTTGTGTCAAATATTCTACAGGGTGAATATAATAAATATATTTTCTGAAAGCAAATTTATTAAATGGAATTTAAAAATTCAATTATCCAATGTTTTGCTTGTAAATTATTTTGGTTATTCCAGATAGTTAGTCTACTATTTTTATCGTTCCCAAGAACGGCACACAACCAACCACTCACTTTGACTTCAATTTACATTTTATTCCATTCATAAAACATTTATATTACTTCCGATTATTCCGGAACAGGATTGAAACAAATTTACGTAAATAGTTAATAATATATACAACAATTTTGTTTCTAAAGTTATTGCTTTAATGGTAACGTCGTTTTAGCATTGTGCAATTGTGTTTCGTAATTTACAACTTTCCCATTGTAAATAATCCTAGAAAATAGTTATATTATTCAATGAGCGGATTGTAAAATGTGAAAACCTGATGTTGTTTAGCAATTAATAATTAATTAACGTCATCATTTAACGTTTTTTTGTCATTTTACACGTAATAACAATCATTCTTATTGTAGAATTATGTCAAATTCCATCAGTCCACTAATTTCCATCTCCGACAATTTTTCACTCGTCCTTGCTCCTATCTCGCATTGGTCCGCGCTCTCAAAGATAGTGGATGATTTTAATTAGATATTTAATTGCTGGCGGGTATGGAGAGCGGACTCGCGAACGAGCAAAAGAAAAAGAAAGAAAAAAAGAAGAAGTGTCGTTCGCTCATCGCGCCGCCCGACTTTTTCCGGCGTTAACTACGTGTAAATTGCAGCCGTAATGGCCGGGTCTAAATTAAAATCAAATGATTAATTTAAAGGCGCAGGGCAATTGCAGCTTCATCAACTTTAAACTGCCGGTGACGATTCCGTGAAGCGAACGGGAAGTGTTGTCGCACTCTCTGCGACCTGATTAAAAAGGATATAATAAGATGTAGAGGTAGCAGGGCGAGGGTGAGAGTGTTTAGGTACGATTGATGATTGCTGGATGGGTTTTTATCACCTGCCAAAATTACAAATGGTTTCCTCCAGAATTCTACCGGTTTAATTGTACCAAACAAATTTAGTTTTTTGTAGTAGACTAAGAGATAGATTATAACTACGTTTAAAACTAATTGAACTGTATAAAACTATGCGATTTCATAACTTGCATAAACTAATCACATTTGCAGTAGGATTAAAATGTTAAATTGATTAACAAAATATATTGCTAGGGCTTAAAATTATAGAAAATTTCTCTAGTACTCCACATATAGACACTTCAATCTGCTTAGACCGAACTAATAGTTTAATCTGTATCAAACTCGGCCGCGCAACGTTAGGTATGGCTAGAAATCGAAATGGTGATCACTTAGACCCGCTTATCGGTGTTATTGGGAAACGATAAATTGCGCGTGTAACAAGCTTTAACTCAACTCACTCATACCTACATAAACACAGCTGAAGAACCTCGAGGTAGATGGCCTGCTGGGTAAAATCCAAGAAATAGAAGTACTTACTTCTAAAAAAACAACACAATATCAACAAATTCCACAAAAAAAAATCCATCGACACTATATATCTCCAACAATCAAAAAAACCCATACAATTCCAAAAAATTATACAAAATTCCACGCAATTCTAAAAAATCAATTAAAAAATTATAAACAATTAAAAAAATTATTATTGGTACTATATTGTTTGAGAACTGACAGAAAATAGCTACAATAAATGACAAAATATACTAAAATTTACAATGATAATTAAGAGAAAATTACTAAATTGTGAAATACTTGCCACAAACTCACCAAATTTTGCGGTATCTGAGAGAACTTGCTCCAACTGATTGAGGAGTAACCAAAATTTTGAATAAGTAACAAATATAATTATTAGAAAATGCAGTAAAATATGCAACAAAATTATCAGAGAAACATGCAATAATTGATAGAAAATTACCAAAAATCCAATAACTGCCAGAAAATCAGCTAAATATGGCATTCGCTGAAAATCTAAATGACAAAACTGTAACTTATATACTGCGTGTCTCATTTTAATTTATTAGAAATAATGCAGTGTACAAAAAAATGCTTTGAATAAAAGGGAGACACTTTTATGAAACAAGTGGCTGAACTTTCTGGACACACTTTGGGGGCAAGTTTGAATTCTTTAACACGAACTCCCATTTTATATTGCTGATTCTGATTCTACGAGAAACATTAAGTAACCTTTGCATTTAACATTTTTCTCGTTGCGTGATAGTTGCCACTGTAACAAAGAGTTAATTATAAACGATACTTATTTGTTTCCGTAGAATCAAAATATGCAATAAGTTCCTATTTAAGATTTTAAACTTTTCCTTCGTCCCCCCAACCCCTAGAAGGGTAATGTTTTAATACATTTGAACAGTGAAATTTATTTCGTTTTAATCCGATGTTGTTCTCGAGACATTCGACTCAGGCGGGATTTTCTGAATATGTATCTGTATCTGTATATCCACATTTATGCTACTTATGTACTACAGAACTCAATTTGTAGTTATTATAGATATTATGCACCTTAGTACGGAGACATTTTTATGCGATTTTTATAATTAATTAATTATTATTTTTTTAAAATCTTCCGTGCCACGATGCAAAATATAAATATAAAATTAATTTATCAAAAAGATTTTTTTTTATAAAATACACTTTAAAGCTATTATTTCTTTATATTAGCTAAATATGCATGCACAACGACCTTAATTTGAAAAAAATAATTAAAATGTTCTTCTTCAATTTACAAAAAAAAAATCACTAAAATGTGAGATAATTTGAAAATGACTCGTATTTGAAAAAAATAAAAAACAAATATGGAACAATTGATAAAAATTACCAACATTTAGATCTATCGCAGGGAAACATCACATTTCCCAAATAATTGTCTAACGAAATCTAAAATGTCCGATGACTAAAATTTATTTGGAACGACTCATTAACATTAGCTAAAATAAGCTTCATTCTTTGACGATTTTTATCCCTAATTGATTTTTAGTTATTTTTATCCGTAGTAATTGGCACACCTTGTCAAAAATAATACTAGAATGAATTCTAGAATTCTTTTCATTCACATTTATGTCATTATAACTTATTTATTATAAAAAATATTCCAACAAACTTTTTTTTAAATTAACCAAAACAGAAAATAGTATGAAAAACTTGTTTCAGAAGGCTTTTCTAGCACTCATCTATTCGGCCACACACCGCTACGCGGCTCATTGCAAAATCACACTTGAATATGTGGCCTTCTCTAACATACTATTTGTTACACATTTTAGTGATTTTTTGCCAATTATTTCACATTTTAAAAGATGAATGAAATAGGTTTAAAACAGTTTAATGATATCGCGTCAATGATCTTAATATTGTTTTTGTTATTTATCGAATATTTTGCTAGCTTTTTGTTAATTATTGCACATTCAATTTAAAATTTATTTATTATTATTTTCTTAAAGCAGATTTTGCGTGTTCACTATTTTGTTTATTTTTTGTAATTTTTGTTGTTTTTTGTTTATTGAGCGATTATTTTTTTAAATTTTGTTTATTTTTAATTTTTTGTTTGAATGCTGTACTAATAAATATGCAATCCAACATTCTGTTGCTACCTCAGACCATTTTTATTCAATTCTTGGTTGATTTCAAACATTAATTTAACGTTGAATTGAATCACCATAATTTCGAGTGTACTCATTATTTTGCTATTTAGCAAATATTGATGACAAGTAGTTGTTGACCTCAGATTGGTCCTAATTAAAATTCTTTTAATATGTAAAATAAAATATTAAATAAAAAATGTCAACTTAAGCAAGCCAACAACAAAGCCTTTGTTTTCCACAAAGTGTCATGAACATGTAATATTAATGCCAATTTAAAAAATTATCCCTTTACCAATAAGTGCGATTCATTATTAACTCACGACGAGAGGTCCTCTCATTCACCCGAGGAAAATCGCGACGTTTAACCACTCGACGACGGCGCTGTATAATTATATCTCCGCGCTGTAATAATTAACAAGTGGGCATAATGATACGGGCCACTCGAAATTAATCATTTGCAGTCGTTTTATATTTCAACAATTAAATACAGCAAGAAGCGTAGTGGTTTTCAGCTATACAGGCGCATTGTTCATTGTCGATTATTAGCAATAAACGTCGCGGACGGATGTTTCGGTGTTTTATAAGCCAAGTTGCAAGAACGCGACACCTCGAAGATGCACGGCGCTGTGATTAAGGGCGCTTCTAAATTATTTTAATCGGACGATTAAAGTTTTAAAAGCAGTTATAAGTGTCAGTGGCAGGTGCCCACTTCATATTTATATACTGTTAGAAAGAAAGATGGCATTAAAATGTTATGGCATGCTAATTATATTTGTATACATATTCAAAAAATTGAGAATGAAACGTTCTGTTGATAAATTAACATCTGCGGTGGGTTTACATGCGTGTTGAATTTATGGCTCCTTATGATTAGGAGGTGGAGTGAAGGATTTGCTGGCAGCTTGTTGCTGGCGGGTTAGCTTTCCACATCATCTAATAGCAAATGATGCGTGCTAACCGAACTCATCCACACATACATGACAATAACCTTTCAATTTCGCGTGGCATTTCGCGTGGTGGCCCAAGTGAAAAAATCGAACGTGTGACATTTGTTTATCGCAATGGTAAAGTTCACGCGCGCAGTGTATTGTAAAGAGATTGTGCGGCGGCTATTTTTTTATTATTTTAGGGGATGTTGTATACCGTTTAGAATGCCCCGCGAGGAGATAAGTTTGTCCTGGAAGATGCGGCCCAATCACCCTAAACTAGCCGGACGGACATTGGTGGCACTCGGTGGTCACATACGTGCGACTCTCCAGGGGAGACCGATTACCGAAAGCTCTAAAGCTTTAACGGTAAAAGCTTACGTGGAGCGTGTTATAGCGGTTGTTTCAGATTCCCATTGCTCCGAGGAGACATCTTCACCAGGAGGTATTTGTTGAGCCCCCACATGGTCGTGTTGTAATTACCCAAAAATCTGTAAATGGCAACGTTTTCACTTTCATGTCTAACTAAATGCGTTGTAGCTCATTGGGTATTGTTTAAAGTTTATATTAAATAAATTATCAATCTCTTTGCTTGCTTTACATGTTTACGATATCCAAGTTCCAAATTAAAATTGAGGAATAAATTTATGTTTCCATCACATTTGAAAAAAAAATGCAAGCAATAAACAAATTTGCGAGTGTGCTTGGACGGCACACCAAAAGTAAAATTTTGATTACAACTACATTGTTTATTAAATTTTCATTATTTAATCACTTATATTAAACAAACCCGCGACCCACAACTCGCGTCACTCGATCAACAACCCACAACCTTCAATTCACGACCCTCAATTTACTTTTCATGTACTTTGACCTCGACCCAGGACCCAAAACCTTCGGCCCGCGACTCGTGACACAAAGCCCACGACACACTATCCACCACTCACCAACCACCATCAATTCTAACTAAAATCTTTAATTTTACATATGTTTCTCTCCCCTCCGCCCTCTTTGCGAATGCAACCTTTTATGACGTGAAAATTCTTAATGGTTATTGTTTGAGATTTTCTGTTTGTGACAAGGTAGCTTCTGTTAGCAGCTTGTTTTTTTTCTTTTAATCTCAATCTTTTCTTCCATATTTTCTTTATTGTTCATGGCTGTATCAAGATGGTCACTATTTTTACTTGTTCTGTTTACTATTACATTTTTTCTTTGTTTTATAGGTTTATTATACTATGCTGCACATTCAATTCATTTTATGCTATTTGTTTGCGATATAGTTTTCTTCTTGTTTTGTTCTTAATATCCTTAAAATAATGTTTAGGAAAATTATAAACAACTTTGCTTATGCATTTCTCGTCTCAACCATCATTTTTACAGTTTTTATGTAGTTGGCGGAGTTCGTCTACGCACTTTTGACTGCCTCGATGATTTTAATCAGTTTTTTGATTGTATATATGACGTCGTTCTGTATAGTGTCGGATTTGGACCAGTTTGTTTGTATGTGCTTTGTTACTTGTTACCGTGGCTGTTGTATATAGTTGATATCCCTCATTGTTTTGTTACAGTCTGGACAGTAGTAGCTTTGTGTCTATGGCCTGCAGTGTATCGCCTGATCTAATTCTGATAAATTTTGTATACGCGTTTTTTAGCTTCTCATTTTTGCAACGTTTCGTAACCCGAAAAAATAAGGAAGATAGAAACGTAAAATTTATGAGTAGAACTGAGGTGGTGCTATAGTTAAGTGCTCTGTTGTTAAGCAACAACATTAATATGAAGAATTTAAATTTGGCAAATTAATTAATATTTGTAATTTTTCAAAAACGTACAAAATCCCGGCGAAATGTTGATAAATAGTCATATTTATTGACACATCGTAATGTGAATCTCAAATTTTTTTGCAAAATTTATTAAACGTTTAGAAACAGTGGAATATGTGACAAATAAATCGTTTTTTGAATTGCCGAAGAAGGAATATAATAGAAACTAAGAAATTTAGATCTTTTACTAAAATGTTGATAAATCCATGAAAACTTCAATGAATTAGTACTACGTATGACAAAACATTCTGGAATTGCCAGAAAAATGTTTTTATAATATAAGGAAATTTTTGTAAAATGTTGATAAATGTCGCGAATCACAAAATCCCTGTGAAATTTACAATATATTTATAAAACACAAGAAAATGCCTCCAAAATTTGTAAAATATCAAACCTTTGTTTTTTTAATTTAGAAAATGTTAAAATTATTGCAAAATTTGTATAATATCTTGAAAAGAAAAATGATATTTGCAAAATGTTACTTAAGGCAAAATATCAGTAGTTATCAGATGCTTAGGAAATGTGTGGAAATTTGAAAAAGAAAATAAAACGTTGATAAATCTGTGGAAAGCTGAATGAATAAGTTATAAGTATCACAAAATATTTTGTAATTGTCGGGAAACATTACAAAATCCTTGCGAAATTTATAAAATATTTATAAATAATAAGGAAACGTCTCAAAATTTGTAAAATATCAAAACATTTTTTTAAATCTTTTGAAATCACAAAATGTTGAAATTGTAACATAACTTTATGAAATGGCGAAATATTAGATATGAAAATCTGAAAGAATTCTTATAATTTTTTTAACATATTTAATTTTCGATAAATATAACAAAAACTTTATGAAATGTTGTTAAATTTCTCAAATTTATCGTGAATTGCCGGTAGATATTGTAATTTTTGTTTTTAGAATATAATAAATAATGTGAGTTCTAGGCTAAGTTTTAATAATATGTAAATATGCTCTTTTCTATTCAAATATGTTATTATTCCTACTAGTTTCGGTTAATTACAAGTACTCTCAATGGCAATAAATGATTGGCAATCTTGGAAAATGTTTAAAAATGTTGGTGAAAAATCTTTTTATATACAATATTGAAAATTATTGAAAATTGTTACAAATATTACTTTATATTATACATTGTTAGAGAAAAATTGATGAATATTTTAAAACTTTTAAAATTTTGGCGTAATGTGTAAAGTATCGAACAAAATTTGACGAAAAATAATGTCGATAATTTTGCAAAGTTCTTAATTGTTACTATATATTGTGAAAATACGCAAAAACTTAAAAGTGATTTGATCTTTGAACTGAAATTCTAGTTAGTTTTGTGAAAAATCTTAAATATAAACATTTAGATTCCTGAGCGCGTTGCTGTCGTCTCCACCACATCTGAAGTTTCTGGCAATACACAGGCACATTACGCTCTTTCTAGATTTTTGAATAAAACATTGTATTTTATTGAGTCATTTAGTCAAGCACCTATCTGGTGTTAAGGTATGAATACCTGTTGTATACGAATAATACATCCATGATAATTTTTGTATGGATTGTCTTGTTTAAATAAGTTTAATATGTTTTTGTACTTTAGCTTAATATAAATTGTGATTTCAATAACAAGTGTTTTTGGTTTTTTTTTTATTATCTTGATCTATTATTGTTGATAAATTATCGACATTTTTGTATTTAGTCCCATTTTATAATATTTATTTTTCTGCGTTTTCATTGTTTGCAATATTAAATAAAAAAATGTGGTATAATGGAATAATGTTAGATTTTGGAAAGTTGCCACTTTTAATAATTGTTCGATAAAATCTGTTGCGAGTTCTATTTCGGGGAGTTACAATCGAAACACTTCTATGTCGTGGGTGGGCTTTCGCGCTACGGTGACGACGTCGTGGTCCTGCTGCGGACGCGGAAAGTCCCGTAAGCCTGTGCACAGAGGCGGCGCTAATTCCATCCCAGTACCGCCCCAAGTCCACGGAGGGAGTGAGCTTTAGCGCACCCTCGCAGCATACACATACACCGTCGACACCTCACCTGGGATTGATTTTTACAATTCTCCCGGCTCAAATTACGTAATTATGTGCTTAGCGCGCCCTCGCGACGCGTCCACACATCCCTGCCATCCGGTTACCTAACGTATAAGCGGCGTCTCCTTCTCAATGTCGAGGAATTCCTAGAGAATTACAACGGTCTAGGTGCTTACAACACCTTACTACAAAGTAATTATCAACTCTTCGGACTATATTACAGAAAGATACTTCAATGATGAGCGTCGCTCTGTAATTGCAGAAGACCAAGTCGTATTGTCGAGGCGCGATATTAACATCTTGGAAACGGCTCTCCATTTGCCCACTACATCTCTTGAGTACTAATCAAGGACTTAATATACACAAATGAAATAATTCAACTAACTCACTAAATGAACTTCCTCTCACCTAGCTCAAAGCTTACCGTTTAATAACCCTTGCTAAATAATCATGTTGCGATAACCATCTCTGGTGACGATTACTCACAAACAAAACCAACAAGAAATTTTAA
>JARJEC010049576.1:0-14151 GCA_030264575.1 Tachinus sp. AB-2021 | reverse complement strand
TTCCACTTAAAAGGTTAAGTAAAATTAAAGATCACTATATCATTATCCATGGAAAATTTAAAAATTTAAAATTGTTTCTATTTTGGTGTGACATATCACAGTTTGCTACACTGCAGTTTACCATAATTTGATAATTTAATTAGTTTGTATTAATTAGCGGGCAAATAATGAAGGTTAATGGAAGCGATTAATAATCGAGATATGTCAATTATTGAGATTATTAATTGCCATTAACACGTGCGTTGATTACAAACATTTTCAGTTGATTTGATCTGATTCTTAAAAATGCAAGATTAAAAATAAAACTACTATGTTTTTATATTATAATTTAATTAGTGACCGCAGTTTCAACTGAACCTCAGTCTTAATCAGCGTAAAAGCAGTTTTATTTTTAACATAGTTAACGGTTGATTCTATCAATTTTTTTCTTAAAAATATACAGAAAATCTAAATTAATTCCGTGACAAAATTTCAAATTCTGACAATTTACTCTTGACGTAAATAATTTAAATCTGTCAAATTACTATTGTAATAGTTATTTACGATATAAGTCCGGTAAATGAGATTTTTTTACTGTAACGAGAATTTTGAAATGAGTACTGTGGAAAATCATTTGCCGGACGTATATCTACAACGTTTTATTTCATCTGAGCAATTTTGTTTGAAAATATTTGAAAAAAAAAATTACAGTATTAAGTTGATAGTTTAAATTATTTTGCATCATTTAATGTCAATGTTATTTTAATAATTGCATATCATGTCAAGATTTGATTTGAATTTCTTCACAGAGATTGATTAATGCAAAAAAAATTGTAACCAATACTCTTGTAAATGGCGATTATTAATCCCAAGCTTGTTAATTAAGTAATTATTGTTTCTATAAATCCAAAGAAATCATGTAAAAATTGTAGTCCGATAAAGTATTTTAATACTGTAAAGTTTCGTTTTCCGGTCTGAAATGAGAAATCAAAGAATGAGAGACAGAATGAAATAAATATTTTTTCCATAATATCAATTTACAGCCAATTAGCGACGCAACAATGTTTTTAATGGCCATGCATGCATTAATAGCCACTATTAACGGTCCTTGTTAAAACATTAAATTTGTTTCATAAACGGTCAACGGAAAATTTAATAAATTATTATCATGGGAATAATGCATAACAATGCATATTTGCCAAATAACAAATATAATGACAATAAGATATTGAAAATAAAATCTGTTTAAGATTGATTGGTTCATTTATGATTCAATTAGTGGTCGAGATTTTGTGCTAATTTTGTATTTTCGTAATTAGCATTAGTTATACCTGTTTGATCTGATACTATGCAATTTATTAAGTACATATATTAAAAGTTGTTTAGTTTATTGAAATGCTGCATTTTATTGGCTGCTATTTTAAATTCAGCTGATGGAATGCCGTATTTCAATAAACTGTACAATTTTTGATATAACAAATTGTATAATGTCAGACAGGCATTATTCTACGTGTATAATACTTTATTTAATTAAACTTAAAATTTACTATTTGATAAATCTTTATTGTTTTGTAGTAAGGTGGTCTTGTCTTGTTTTTAGGGGTTATTAAGAACTTAAGTCTCATCTTTTTAAACTTTCGAATGATACATTAGACATTAGTAAATATTGAAATAGGATTAATATTACAACATTATAATCATAGTTTTATATTAAAATTTAGTGATACTAGCCTGTTATGAAGGGCTTAAATTCTATGATATTCAAAAACTAATTTTAGACTTAAGACCATACTGCCAACCGCTATCTAAATGTAATCTGCAATTTTAAAGATTTTGTAGTTTATATTACATCATGCAAAACTTAAATCTCTAAGTTCAAAGGCCAAGCGCCATAAACGCATGTGGTGGACTAGACTCTGTATACTATATTTATTTACGAAAACTATGAGCATCAGATAAACCATGAAGTAAATTTCTGACACTCTATAAAATACATCTACTTTTGAATATCTATAACTAGAACCTTCATTCAATGATACTGCATGGCAGCATTATATTGGAGATGAAAACCTGGTGCGACAGCTAGTGCCTAATTCAAACCATTTGATTTTAGTTTGGTGTATGTATTAGTAGAGTGGCATAAATAGAACAACGACCTTGGTTGCTGCTGTTAACGAGGCCGAGAAGGACCAGAAGGCAATTCTTTGAGACATTTGTATGCAGTGCAGCACTAATAAAAATATCCAAGCACTTGATACAAAATAAAACTATTTGATTGTCGTGTAATATGTTAATTTTGAACAAGCGCATTATTTGTTTAATTGATCCAAATACTAAAACATTATTAAAGTTTTATTTTTAGGTCATATCTTAACTATTTATGCAAAGAAGAACTTAATTTAGAAGTCAACATTCTATTTGAATTATGCTGATTTGAAATTATATTTTTCTTTTTAAAACATAAACATATATACGAATCAATTCAATGCGGCCTATTGTAATTATAATATTTAACAATATATTTTCTTACAATAATAAAATGAAGTCTCTAAATAGTTTAATAATTGTAACCAAAAGACCAACCGATAATAGATGCCAAATTGCAAGAACATATCAATACAAATTCAAATTTTCTGAAAAATTGGAGTTTGCACCGCTTCTTGTTTGCTATTGCTTGTGTCAAATCTGCCAATGAACGTTTATATGAATGAACCCAAAAATATGTAGTATGCATAGCCTGACCTCCAGATCTGAACAACGCTTGTGTGATCGTGTAATTAATAATAAATAAGGTAAGAATGATAATTAGGACGAATAATAGACAATAAGGATAATAAAATATTAATAAATAAATGAAATAAGAAACAAGAAAACGTCAAAAACTAAATTTTCAATAAACTCGATATTTATTATATTTAATATTTATTAACAGATACACATAATATTAAGGTGATTTATAAAAGAATAAATTAACTATTTAGAGAAAATACAAAGCATTAGGACAAAAACTATTTATTTAAATAAATATTAAACTAATACTGCTGATAGCAAGAAGATTTGTGAAATAATAAATAAATAAACTATTTAGAAAATAAAGCAATATGACAAAACCTCTAAATAATAATATATTAATTATTAACAGATACAGATAGATGATAGCAAGAAGATGTATAAAATAATAAATAAACTATTTAGAATAATAAAGCAATACAATAAATACTCTATTTTAATAAATATTAAACAGATATAGGTGATATCAAGGAGATTTATAAAATAATAAATAAATAAATAAACTATTTAGAAATTAATAAAGCAGTACGGTAAAAACTCTAGTTAAATAAATATTAATCAGATACAGATGATAGGAAGTAGATGTATAAAATAATAAATAAATAGACCATTTAGAAATTAATAAAGCAATACGACAAAAACTTTATTTAATTAAATACTAAATAGATACAGATCATAGCTTTGTAAAAGAATATTTGTAAAATAATAAATAAACTATTTAGAAAATAAAGCTGTACAACAAAAACAAGTTAATTAAGCATAAAAACATATGAATCATAATAACTATAAATAATAATGAAGTACGTAAGAAAAACTAGGTTTTTTTATTATTTCAATAATATATATTCAATGATACTAAATCGATTTTTTCCCTCATCCCTAGGAGGTGAACTGGGGGTAACTTTGAAATCTTAAATTCCATATTTTATTGCATATTTGAATTTTACGGAGAAAACTAAGCAACTTTTGTAGTAAATGCTTTTCTTGTTGCATGATAGATAGTGCTGTAATCGACAAAAGAAAATTGAATTTAAAAACGGTACGGTACGATTTTATTTTTCGATATTTGGCCCAGGCGGGACACCCTGTATATATGATATATTTATATATACAGACTGGATACTAAAATTTGTGCAATGCTATAATATATAACATAATTTTGTTATATTTTTTTGGATTGTGAGTTTTACATCATCCCAGATATCAAAAATGTATTAAATTAATTAAAATTAATTTTTAATGTATCTGACGTTTGTATTTTGTGGCCAATCGCTTCATTAAAAATGGTTATTGCTGATATTTAAAATTTTATTTTATTTAAATTTATTTCTACGAAATTTTGTTATCTAAGCTCATACTTGTGATATATTTTGGAAAGAAAAAAATGATCACTCACTATTTAAATAAAATATAAAAATGAGATGTTAAAAATAAATGCTTGGTAGAGAATGATAGAAAATTAAATTTCCTTAAATTTTATGTATCATACAAAAAAATTTAATAAAATGTGAAGAAATTGTAGCATTGGACGGATTTTAGTATCTAGTCGTATGTATGTTAAGAAGAGAGAAATACAATTTTACTGAAATATGTATTATATGTCTAGTAATAATATTTTAATTAATATGATTTATACCCTTTTCTGATAGCTGATATTATACATACATATTTAAAAAATATGCGTTTACATCCTTCTGATGCGATTTATTTTGAATATATTCTTGATAATAGCACAATTAATATTCAAAATGTATAGTCGCTTATGTCTTTTTTTTGTATAATTTCTTGTTTGCAAATCAAACACAAGTTAATCTATAAAAAAAATTGAATTGTGAGTGTGCATGGAACACGTATAGTAGAAGTAAAAGTTTGAATTTTATTATACTGAAAATGAAATGTCTACGTCATTGTCATAATTTTTATTTATTCCCATTCGTCACGACATGTATCCCCACCCCTTAATTGATTTATGTTTTACTTCTCCGCTTTTTAGTTTCACAACCGCAATATAAAATTTTCACTTCAGAAAGACGCAAAAGTCAAAATTAAACTAAACTATTTTATTTTTATTATTAAGTTTCTATTTAAAAATAAGTATATATCTCTGAATTTAATTTTTGATAAAATATTTTATGTTTACGTTCTTTTATCAGAACACAACTGATTTATAATATTTTCAAGTGCTGTATTTACATAATAAAACTGATTTTGCAACTTTACTCTTGGCTTGTTCTCACTTGCTCTGCACAAATTTGTCTTATTTGATTTTTTGCTTTTGCTATAATAAAACAAAATAGATATGGTTATAGGAGCAATAAACGTACAAACAAACATATACTGAAAATTTGGCTTTGATATGTCCTGCGGTTAAGGTGTCACCCTATTTATCCACTAACGATTTCATATATCGAAGATTCAGAAGTCAAAATAATTGTAAAAAAAAACCAATTTTGTTATTTACTAAGTAACACAAAAATAAACGCTTTGGCAACTAAAACTTTTATACCAATTAAAACTTGACTATTTGTCAGAATTATTAGGTAGGTTTTATTTAGTCTTAAGATCTAATTTTTGGCAAGCAGTCGGCTCCCAATATAGCATTAATAATATAGATAATTTTTAGCATTTCTAATTAATAAAAACAAATAAGTAAATATATTTTCAATTGTTTTAGGCTGAACCAATCAAAGTTGTTGTTACTGGAGCTGCTGGACAAATTGCTTACTCTTTACTATATCTTATTGGTAAAGGAGATGTTTTTGGACCAAATCAACCACTTATCCTTCATCTTTTGGATATTCCTCCAATGATGGGTGTTCTTGAAGGTGTTGTAATGGAAATGATGGATTGTGCACTGCCATTGTTAAGAGCAGTTGTCCCAACTGCTGATCCCGATGTTGCTTTTGCTGATGTATCTGCAGCATTCTTGGTTGGTGCCATGCCCCGCAAACAAGGCATGGAAAGGAAAGATTTATTAGCTGCCAACGTAAAGATTTTTGAAGTTCAAGGAGAAGCACTAAACAGGCATGCTAAAAAGGATGTTAAAGTGCTAGTTGTTGGTAATCCAGCAAACACAAATGCACTTGTTTGCGCAAAATATGCTCCTACTATTCCAAAAGAAAATTTTTCTGCTATGACTCGTTTAGATCAAAATAGAGCACAGGCCCAAGTAGCAGCTAAACTCGGTGTACCTGTTGGAACTGTATCAAACGTAATTATTTGGGGCAACCACTCATCTACGCAATATCCCGATGCTTCCCACTCGCTTGTAAATAAAGATGGTTCAGAAAAGAAGGTATTAGAAGAAGTTAAAGATGATGCTTGGTTTAGAGGAACATTCCTTGAAACTGTTCAAAAGCGAGGAGCAGCTGTTATTGCAGCAAGAAAAATGTCTTCAGCCATGTCAGCTGCTAAAGCCGCTGGTGATCATATGAGAGATTGGTTTATGGGCACTGCACCTGGCAAATTTGTATCTATGGGTGTAATGAGCAACGGAAGCTATGGTGCTCCTAAGGATGTTATATTTTCATTCCCGGTTTCTATTGCAAATGGCAAATGGTCTATTGTTCAAGGTTTAGATGTTGATGACTTTTCAAAGCAGATGATTGAGAAAACGGGCAAGGAATTAGAAGAGGAAAGTTCAGAAGCATTTGCCATAATTAGCAACAAATTGTAAAAGATAAAATTATGAGCAAAAAGGATTTTGTAATTTAGATCAGAGTTCACACTTATATATTTTTCTAAAATTTGTACTAGGGTTTGTAAAAACCATATTTTATCATTTAGTACTCATATAATATATACATGTTTTTTATATATGGACTATGTTTAGTTGTTTTTATTAAACTATTGGTAATGGATATTTCTAAAAGGAATGCATTTTTAGTATACTTTATAAGTTTTATAATAAACAACAAATGTTATTGAAAAGGTGCTATGAAATTTACGGTCCTCCACTGTAAAAATAGTCACATGAATATATAAAAGAAATGAAGTTTTGAGAGAACGCCTATAGAAAAACATAACATAATGTAAGTGTGTGAGTGTGATATAGTCTTTCAATAAGTAGTTTACGTATCCATTTTATTATTAAAAATCGTATACACCATAAAAGAATTAAAATGAAGAACGTTAGCTTTGGAATACTGCAGGCTCACAATTGATATTTTTTTAAGCTAATGTTTTTTTTTCTTTTTTTTGTTTATTTAACTCCTATTTATGTCATCTCTGAAGTAATCACCGATTCCAGAGGTTAAACCATAGATAACCACATCTGGAAATTTTGCCGCAAATTCAGAAATGTCCAACCTGAATTATTGAAAAAAAGGTGTGTTCAATACGACTTTTCTCAACCTGAAAAAGTCGACCCTCCAAGTAAGGATTGCCCGGAATTCGAACCCAGGATTCCTGGTGCAGCAACCACTGACCCACTTGGGCGGCAAGCTAATGTAATAATAAAAAAATCAGCAAAGTGAGTGCCGCTGTACTCACGAAGGATGTTTAAACACACTCATTCAATCACCCACCAACAGACGCACTCGCTTGCTCACCCACTCACTCACAGCGTCGCACACACACTGATGTCACAAATATGTACATTTGTATATACGGTTTCCAGGTTTCAAAAGGCTCAAAGTAGGTCATTCTAGAAAATTTTATGATTGCTAAAAGTAATAATTATTATATTTTACTAGCAAAACGAGGTGAATTCTGAGAATGTTACGTTGTTGAGTCAGTTAAACTTGTTATATGTCGTATAATGTAATATATTTTATTTGTTCAGTGCTCCTAAACAAATGTGTTGCATTTTATAATTGTTTGTTATTAATTTTGTTAATAATATGTACACGTTATTTACTGGTTGCAAATAGGTAAAAAGTGTTGCAAAAGTGTTAAAATCAATTTAACACCGTCTCAACAAAATAACATCAAGTAAGGTGTAAACACATTTATGTGGATTCCATAACATTTTAATAAATGGCGTTTCCTAGTAACACAAAATATATATTTAAACAAAGGGCAAATTTAGTTTAATTATAATTTTGATAACTTAACAACAGTTATTATTACACTCAAAACTTATATTTTTGCTTGATCTTATGAATATAGAACAGTTCAGATTAAATGTAAAACCTAGGACAAGTACTTGCAAATCTGTAGGACCAAAAACTTATATTTTTTGTTGATTTTATGAATATAGAACATTTCAGCTTAAATGTAAGACCTAGGACAAGTACTTGCAAATCTGTAGGACCAAAACCCCGGGGATAATTAATAAAATTGCGATCCGATACCTACAGCTTTTCATCGAGATAAAACTCCCGCCCTTGTTTTTGCAGTTATTTGACATATTATACAATGTTGCTATAGACTCGCGGAGAAGCGAATGTGACATAATTTACATTATATTCAAGGGTGTTCAAGAATACAGAAACGTAACTTTTTACGCGAATTGTTTTCTATACAAACATTTTCGAGTGAACCCGAGAATAGGGGCACAGACGTCCTACTTTAGTTAGCCTAGGTACCTAAAGTAGGACGCTATCCAGGCTCAAATGAGTAACAGTTTCATGACACTTAATGTACCGCACAATGGGCAGTATGATCCTAAACCGATTTCAATCCTTAACACTGGAACTGTAGATAGTCGACCACGATATTATGCGTGTAACAAAATAGTACACTTAGCCAGATCTTGTAAAATAGGCAAAATCAAAATACTTATTTTCGTCAAAATGTGGGTCACAATTATAACAATAATGCGTTTAATTCCAATTACCATAATCAAAATACCCATAGACAGAATTTTTCACAACGAGGTAATTCAAATAATTATTCATATAGAGGGCACGGAAGAGGGAGAGGTAATTGGTTAGGCGGACTATTTAACAGCTCATATTATAATTATAAACAAAATGAAAATCATAAACAAAACATCTCAAACTGCCGCCCTTTACAATGTATATAATCATAATAGTAATTCCGACATTTTAAAAGTAGAAGCAAAAATCAATAATAAGATTTTAAAAATTGCGTTATATACTGGGGCGGCCCGAAATATAATTGTTAAGGACTTGATAATTTAAACCTTGTACCGCCAAACAAATATCGTTTGCTAACTGCTAATAATAAAGGTGTGAGTGCAATAGGTAAAGCAACCTTTTGGTTAACTTTAAATAATGGAAGTACAAAATGTACCGCAGTGTTAGAAAATTTGCCAGAAAACCGTTACTACTAAATGTTAATTTTTTTAAAAATATTGGTGCAATAATTGATTTTTGCAATGGTACTGTAATGTTTAAATGTGAAGCAGAAAGAAACAAACATGAATCAGATATCATGACAAATAATAAGAGCATTAACACAGAACTAGCTAATACAGATAGTTATACTTCGCACGATCCAGTGACAATAACAGATATGAATAAAGAGTTTGTATCTTTGTGTAATATTGAGTATGAGATAGATCCCAAATAAAGAATCGTTGAAAAAGAAAAAATTTACTATTGGTGATAAGTTTAATTTTCAAAATAATGCTTTAGTTATAGGTTTACTTAATAATGGCCGTGCAATTAGTAAATTACCGAAAGAGTTTACATACGAATATTAATTACATAACATAAAGTTTCCCAGTTTTTCTATATAGTCCGGCGCTGGAAGTAGTTCAGTATGCAAAATGTGAGGACCGGCAACTATGTTCGGATTCTTGTACCTGAGACAATAAACAATGAATAACTGAATCTTACCGGCAGTTGCGTTGGTCCCTTCTAGACCCTGCCCTCTCCGCGCCCTATGGTATGTATAATGCGCTCGGCCGCTCTAATTTAGCGCAATTTCGCTAGATCTGGAGAGTTTGAGTTCTCTTTTAGCGGAAAAATATTAGTTTTAGCGGTCAGCGGTATATCTGGAGATTTTATATTCAGCTGAAATTATTAAACATTTTTATTGTAATTTTAGGAAACAAAAATGAGTATATATGTAATATAAACAATCCAAACAAATAATCAATAAATAAGGTCTTTAAATAACAGTCTTATTGCCGGCAATTCATATTTAGACCGTAGCAGTTTATGACGGTTAGAAACGTTTTAATAGTTTTGGTGAATTCGATAAAACAACAAATGTTAAAATCAGCAACTACTCCCAAATGTTTGAAAAAAAACCCTTCTTGTAAAAGGGATTATAATCATAATTAACATAATTTAACATACCAATCGATGCAATCATACCAGTTTTAGCATAGCAACCGCAGAAGAACAAACGTAACAAACATTGTTACGTTTGTTCTTCTGCAACGATAACAATTTTCCAAAAGTCATTCATGGTGGCTCCTCAACGTGGATTTGATACAAAAATATTAGGATCATATGAAATATTAGACTACTACAAGTATCTTTTTGGCAACGACGGATTTTACAGGAAAGTACCAAAATCACAAGTTGTCCTTGAAATTCAAAACAATTATAACTGTGATACAAACTCGAAGCAAGACATTATAGATTTAAATACTCCAAAAATTTACATTGTTGATAGTGTTCATCAAATTCATTTGAAAAAGTTTAATACTTTTGATGATTTTGCTGAGGCTTTTTTCAAAAGAATCATTCAACTTTTTGATCAGCCTGGCGTGAAGAGAATAGATGTAATATCCGACAGATATATGATGACGTTTTAATAAAATTTTTGGAGTCATGCTTGCAAAGTAAAGGCAAAACTATTAAAAATTGTAATTACAAGTCATTTAACTAAAATTCCTGGTTTGCAATTTTTTTTTGCAAGTACTCAAAATAAATTACTACTTGTTTGATATCTTTGCAATAATGCTCCAAAATATGCACTAATAAAAGATGACTGTGAGATATGCATTTGTAGAAGATTTGATGATCCAACAAAATGTTATAAAGCTACTTTATTTTATGAGGTACCAGAATTACAATAATACCACTTAGAGGATTCGAGGATGTTTTGCAATATACTTCATTTTTTAAGAATTCAATCAGTTCATGTTATTATTCTCAGAGTTGATACAGAGTATTTATCTTGGCTATGTGCTTGTCTAGGTCTATAGTTCGACGGCTCTCATACAAAAAAATATATTCTAGGATTTAGCTGCTAAATCCCTAGGTGAAAGCATATATAATATTTTGCCAGCATTACATGCTATAAGTGGTTGCGATATTACCAGTACATTTAACAGTAAAAAACTGCAACAGGGTTTTGTACATACCTTTTATCCTTGGTAAACCTTTACCTAAATAATAAACAATCAAAACAATTATAATTTTATCATCATTAAAATAACTTTACTTCATGTACTCGATTTACTTAACAAATATGAGGGAAGGGGGTAAAAAAGAAATGAATTAAAAAATTAACCGGCAAGATTAGGATTGTTCATCTATGACCTATTCTCAATTAAAATTTATTAGTGGAATGCGGTCTACAAATTTTTTTCTGAGTGCCTACAGCAATAAATATCCCTCATCTGAATATTACATCAAGTTCCACATCGATAGTACTTGAAGAAATCAATAATGCTTTAGAAATTCTACAATCGTACGGAGATCGATACGGTCAACATGGTACCTTGCTACTTGTTTGAAATGCCGCTTTGACAATTGTATTTGTTTATCTTGTTGCGCAACAATGTCATCTTTACTGCAGCTGCATTGGTCAGACCTATTCTAGTCCAAACAAGTTGTCTTGAAGTCCTTATGTTGCCACTTACAACATCGGCAATAATTATTGTTGTGATGCAACTGCTGATTTGGATCTGCAAGACTTCAAACCAGTGGAGGCGTTACAAGAGGAATTCCAAGACGCCTACCATTCAGACTGAAACAATCTCCACAGTCACAGACGACCGAGAAAACAAGAAAGAAAAGTTAGAAAAAAAAAACAAACAAAGAAGAAGCAAAAAAGAGGTGACAAACAAAATGGTTAACAGTGAAACAGAAGAAAATAGAGGAAACAGAGCCATGGGGGATGGCTACAATCATTCTACCAAAAGAGAAAAGATGCCCCATATCTATGTCCTTGTTGATGCTGGAGCGAGGAGGATAAAATCTCGGACAGAAAAAAGAGAAGGAGACATTCTTCGTGTCGATGCTGGAGCGAGGATCTAAAAGAATCCGCCTATTGCTATAGTGAGCTATCCCCTTCCAAAGAAGAAAATGGTTTGATCCAGCCGCTGAACGATGTCGCTAGACATTAAAATTTGTATGTATGTAAGGTTTTATAGACAAAAAATGTTTATGGTTTTTTTGGTTGTTATTAATATTTTGGTAGAATACGTCACTTTTTTGCACTAAATAATTTTTATTAAGTTATTAGTAGTGTTAATTTTACCTTTGTTAGTTAATACAAGGTTAATTTCAAAGTTATCTAAAACTCGACTAAGTATGTTGAGGAGCTGAATATAATAGTTAAAGTTGACAATGAAGTCTAAATATAGTCCATATGCAACAAAAATAAAGTGTGGTAAAGAAATAATAGCAAAAATATATAAATAAATACAGTAAAATCTGGTATATTAAATAAGGTAAAAAAAGTATAATCTTCAGCGAATAAATTACCAATGTGTTTTTTAAACAAAAATAAAATCTTGTTCTAGCTAAATGTGTATTAAATGAGGTATTGTTAGGTTAAAAGTATTGTGTAGATATTAAAATTAAACGCTAGGGTCATTACTGTCTGGCTCGCGCGGTATGCCGATTCTTTGGAAACTAAATATTGCAACTTTGGTGTGTCATAGAACGGCAGGGATACCATTGATGTAGTTGATAATTTAGAGATAGGAAAGGGAGACTAAAATAAGTAGTCGTAGATAGTTTGTCAGGAAGGGTCGTATATGGACGAAAAAAATATAATAATGACAGTTGAAAGAAGGATAAATGAAAAAACTTCTGTTAACTTTCATGCAAGTAACAACTTATTTGACCCCCCCCGCAATTAAATAAAAATAGCTAGCGAGAATTGCGACAATATTACACTCTGCAAAACTAAAATCTCTAATTCCAAGGATAATACTAAGAACCGCCTGATTCTTTTTAGATGTACTACACTGTATATACAGCGTGTTTTTTTCAAAAGTATCCCTAGATATCTCAGGAAATCGGGACAAAACAAAAAATCCCGGAATGTCAATTTCTATTTCGAGGGGACATCTTTTAACACACAATTGACATGTGCATATTTTTAACATTAAAAGAAATAGCACCGCTGAATTACTGAATTACTTTCAGGATTTTTTGTTTTCTCCTAATTTTCTGAGATATCCAGGATAGTTTAAAAAAACACCCTGTATATTCAAGTTGTTTAAAACATGTGAATATTGCACACACATATGTGTATATATATATATATATATATATATATATATATATATATATATAATCTTACTATACTTAGAGCGTCCGTACATTTACAAATTACATTCACTCAAGCGTCTGTATGCGGACGCTGTATGCACCCTCATGTAAAATCAATCCTATTACATTAGAAATGTCAAAAGAAGCTTTCTGTAAAAAATTGAAAGGACGCTGTTATATTTTGAAAAGAATATAGTTGACCACGTTTTGCAATAGAGGAGTCACCGGAATCAACCCGT
Organism: Tachinus sp. AB-2021; assembly: GCA_030264575.1. Taxonomy (NCBI): domain Eukaryota; kingdom Metazoa; phylum Arthropoda; class Insecta; order Coleoptera; family Staphylinidae; genus Tachinus; species Tachinus sp. AB-2021. The sequence goes on along the minus strand of JARJEC010049576.1, from coordinate 773 downwards.
ATATGTATATTTGTTCATAAACCAGACAGACTATCGCTTATAAAACGTCCGGACATCCATGATGTAAAATCATGCCGGCTTTTCAATAAAGAATGTGTGGTCTATTTTTGAGCGGAAAGATTAAAAATACATAGTTATGAACAGCACGCAGATATATAATAAAAAATATTAATTTATTACTTTCTAAACAAATATTTATTCTTCAATCAAATTTTATTAGTTATTGAACTTAATACAGATGTTTAATAGAATAGAAATATATTTAGTTGCTAATACAAGAAAGGTAAATATCAAAATAAAATGTGTAGAAATAATTGAATAAAAAATTAAGCATGTTGACAAGATGAAAACAAAATGAGACAAGATGAAAAAAAAACTCAATATAACTTCATACAAATTTTGTCAATGTATTCAAAAATAATTTTGACTTGTAAAAAACTATTGATACATTAAAACCTATGTTTTCTAAAATACCATTAGAAACGTAGATAATACATACTGCTAGTTTTCTATGGGTTCAATAAATTGCGCTTTATCTAATTTGAAAGATGCATGGTTTGTAATTTCAATTTTTGATACTTACTTTACAAATTTCAAATTTATAGAAAAATGTAATAAAGATGAATAGTAATATGTGATATATGTTTTCTACATACAAACTGTTGATTTTATGGAAGTTGCGGGGTTGAATGAAATGTATATTTGGTTGAATTGAGATGATTAAATGTTTATTAATAATAACACGTTCTGTTCTACTACGCGATTACCCGTTG
>JARJEC010049562.1:0-12149 GCA_030264575.1 Tachinus sp. AB-2021 | reverse complement strand
TCTTCTTGGGTTAGCATATGCTTGCCAAAGTTGCATGTTGAATGCCTTGCATTTGCACAGTAGATGCTGCAGAGTCTTTTCGTTCTGTTAGGAAAGATCTGACATAGTCTGACCTCCATAATGTGTAATCATTGATATTCATAAAAAACGAAAAAAAATTTGGTTGCAATAATTTTACAAATTTTCAAAAACTTATAATTTTCACTTTTTTTTCCAAAATTTTATGAAAACCATCATCGCTGCCTTTAACAAAAATAAACTATATTAATAAAATAATTTAAAAAAATTATTTACATAGAAATCGAAGACAAAAAAACAACAAAATAGAAAGTTGGCAAATTAAATCAACATCAAAATAAATTAAAAACTAAACAAACAAAATGAAAAATAAATTAAAATGTAAACCAAGAAAATGAAAAATAAATGAATAAAGTTAAAAAAAACATAAACGAATAATTTATAAAAGTCATAAAAATTTAAAACTAAACGTGCTTTGTGCAATTTGATAAAAAATTATAACAAAAATTTTGACATAAACAATCAATAAAAAATAAGTAAAGATGTAACAAGTAAAATATAATCAATATTATTAATAAATTTAAAAAAACGAAATAAATGTAAAATAATAAAATCAATAAAAATAAGAAATAAAAAAATAAGGAATTCAACCAAAGTAAATAAAAGGAACAAAAAATAATTCAAAATTAATTGAAAATAATAAAAAAATAAACGAATATAACCAACCAAAAGAAATAATCGAGAAATATATCTAATATTTCAGAAAAAAAACCTGGGTTGCATCATATTGTGCTATCTTTGCCAAAAACTGTAAAAATTATGTTTGTTGACAATATAGCACAATAGATGTTGCCAATGAAGTCCTAATATAAACATTGTTGTCCTATCCATCTAAGGTACTTTAATGTTTGTTATGGTTGTAAAGACTTTTTTGAATGAATGCTAGAGAATTGCCCAATGTTGTGATATACTACAGCGCGCCCACGTGTGTAATTTCGGCGTAACTGACGTAAACACATCATCTGTGTCAGCCAATGAACTGATAGTATTGGGCGTAGTAGAAGTACGAGGATTACGAGTGTTTTGCTTCGTGCGCTGTGAGCGTTACGATATCACGCGAACTCCATCCGTGATTCACTTTAGTTAGTATACCCGTGTACTTTTCCGCGGCGTGTTTCTACGCGGTGTGCTCCACAACATCATTACGATCGGTTTGTTATTGTTTACAAATGTTTGTGCATTAGTGTTCTGTGCGGTCTTTTAATTTATGTTTTTTAGTGTACATTTAACTACAGTGATTAATAATTTCTATTAGAAAATTTTAATAATACAGGTGCTAATGTGTTTTTATTTTAAAACGATATTTTAATTATTTTTTACTACAAAATTTTATAAACATCACCCACAATGGATTTCGGATTGTTAACCAGACATGACCGAAACAATCGTAAGTAATTTTTAATTATACATATTAACATTTATTTTATACTAAAAGGTATTCAATCAGATTTGGGTTATTGAACCGCATCATAGAAATTAAATAGGAAAATAAAATGATACAGTAACTACGTTCTAAAATATTATTTGTTTGTTTTGTGAATCGGAATTGTTTGTCTGTTGATAATAAACCCTCCAGCTTATAATAAATAGATCCTGCGTTTATAAAATTGACTTGATACCAGTTATGAACAGTGTTTGTCAAAGTTATTATTTGGATTATCTCTCCTTTATAGGATCTTATTGGAATCGCATAGCTTATAGGAATAATTAATTTTTTAATTTTTTTAAGGAGGATTGAAATAGTTTTTCTTATTAGGATTTCTTTATTATTATAATATTAAATATTAGAAATACTGTAAAAAAAAATAATTCTTAGATTTTGTAAATTTGCTTACAAAAATAAAAAATTATAGCAGTGAAATTTTATTAAAATTGTCATTATTACGATAAAAGAATGATATCAAATTAATTAATAGATTATTTATTAATTAATTGTTATAATGTTTTTATCTGTAATTTATTTAGGTTTATAATCTCTGGTAGCGGTCAATCCTATTATCGGACAATACTTATATAAGGATAAATTTTATATGCAATTGCAATGTAACTTGACTTCTATTATTTTTAATTTTTTAATTTTTTTTTTAATTTGTCTGATTTTTCAATTATTTCAATTAATATTTTAAAAATTGCTTGATTTAAGAAAACATCATCAGTATATGACGCCTTGATTTTTTGAAGATTTTTTTGGAATAATTCTTGAACTTTTGAAATTGGAAATTTGTATGTGAAATTAGCAAAACATAAAACATTTTTTTTCAAATAATGTTAAATAGAACTCATTATCATTGCATGTCATTATCTATAAGTTTTAAGGCGGATTTATATCCGGCTTCAAACTAGTCCCCAATTGTATTATTACAATTTAAAAAAATATATTTTCGAAATAGGTTTCTTTTATTTTGTTGTTGGAAACGAAAAAAAGATTTTTTGAAACATAAATACGCAAGTTTAAGAAAAAATATTTATGAAACATTTTTTGTTTATAAGAAAAAAAAATTAAAAATTTGCTATAATATTAGAAATGAAAGTTTTTTTATATTTTTATAAAAAACAAATTTAATTTAAAAAATATTTTCGAAAACAAATAATTTTTTGAAAAAGACAAAAAAAAGAAGTTAAATTAAAATTAGGAAAATATAGTTGCAATATTTTGGCATGCAAAGCATCCAAGCAAACTGATTTAAATGCTTTTTGCTTATAATAAATAAAATTGATAAAAGGTGTATTTTTGTTCTATTTTTGGCTAGAATCTTCATTATTAATTCAGGTTTTTCAAATTGTTCTTAATTCTGTTATAAATTGAAATAGCAAATGAAATCGCAACAAACAAAAAACAGTGAAAAGACTGTAAATTATAAAAACATAATTCCGACATAAAAACCGGTATAATAGATTTTAAATTAGTAATGCCGCCTCAACCGGATTCAGATCCGGTATCCGACAGATTCGTCAAATATTTGAAAGATCCGGACTGAACCTAATTTCTATAATTCTCTATTTTTGTAAATAAATATAAGTATAATAAAATATAAACAAAAGAAAAGCCGAAAACAACAAAAAGTGAATAATACAAATAAAATTAAAAAAAAAATTAGAATTTTAATAAAGAAATAATTACAATTACATTAGAAAACACAGAAAAAATTTTCTTCAGTTTTCTATTCAATTTGCAATTTAGCAACATCAGACACGATAACCATTTTATAAATTTAATAATACAATTATATATATATATATATATATATATATATATATATATATATCAAAATTATAAAATATCTTTGCTTTCTAAACTTTTTTATCTTTTTGATGTTAAAAAATAAGAAGGCTATTCTGAAAAATGTTTTAAAAAATGAGAAAATAAATTCCTTTTTTAGTAATAGTAAATACATTTATTTTATATTATATACAAATATACATTATCTGCACAATAATATAAAATGGGCTATTGACCTTGTCTATCTGCTCTTTAAATTTTTTTTTTATAATTGACTTTTAGTTACTTAAATGTTTTCTTTGATAATACAGAAATTATGATTTTTTTGTTTAAATTATAAGGAATCTGTAATTTTTTTGTATATAATTAATTTTTTTGCTATTATAGAAAGTAAAAAAAAATTAAAGAAATTTTGAAAATAAAACAGTATTTTTTAAATTTTGGCGTGCTTTAAAATTTATCTAAGAACTAAACCTTTCTTACGTTTGTTTTTGTGCGTATTTACTTGCCCAGACACTACTTTATTTTTTTATTTATTTTTATTCTATTTCAATTTGCAATTTTACATTTTCTACGGTCTGGTCTTTTGTTAATTGATTCAGTATTCGGATTTGTCCAAAATTTGTATCTGGCGCACCACTAATTTAAATCGATTATAATATATAAATAACTTTTAGTATATTTTATCAAAATATCAATTTTTATAATTTTTGTAATAAATTACAATTCTTGTTATTTTTCGCCAAAAACCACAATGTTTATTATGTATTTTTTTATTAAATATCATATTTTATGTTAGTTTTTTTATAAATCTTAATTTTTATTATATTTTCTATAATAATTTTTTGTAATTTTTTATAAATTGAAATTTTTAATACGTTTTTTTATCAGACATCGTAATTTTTTGAAATTTTTCCGTCAATATCTTGCAAGTTTTTTTAAATTAAAACTTACAGTTTTTGTTATTTTTTTGCCATTAATCATGGTTTTTAGTTTTTTTTAAATTATAAATAAAATAATAAAATGATATTTTTTAGATTTTTTTTATTTTCGTAAAAATTGTAATATTTGTTCTGTTGTCATAAATTATAAATTAAGTTTTTTTTAAATAAAAAATTGCAATTTTCAAAAACATTAAACTATAATTTTTAGAAAAATAAACAAAATATATTTTTTGATAGAAGAAAACATTAACAATTACCATTTGTGCCAGAAAATTTACTGAAAATATTATAATTATATAAAAAATAACAAAAACGTTGATCTCTTTGCACCTCTTCAAAGATAATATATAAGTACAAAAGTATTTAGTTTGAGTAGTATTTGAAAAATAAAAATTGAAGTAGAAAGTATTAAGTATAAACTTGGTACTTAAAAATCTTTAAGCACAAGTACTTAGAAAATGTATTTTAATTACAAGTACTTGGAACAAGTGTTTCGAGTACAAGTACTTAAAACATGTGTTTTAAGTACACGAAAAATAAAATTGTTTTTTTAATTCAATAAAGGTACTTTTTATGCTGAATTGGAACAAATGTTACATGTATAATATGTATTATCGACGATCGAGAAATTAAGAATGGTTTTAACTGTAAATAAACTGAAACAATGCAAGTTTAGTACAGTACTTAAATACTTAACTTATGTATTTTGTGTAATCACTACCGGATCACGAATAATACTTCAGTACTTTTTGATATTTAAGTATTTTTTTGTAAGTAGTTAAATAATATTTAAGTATTTAAGTACTTTGTTTTATAAATTATAAGAAAAAACGCACCAAATTTAAGTATTTAAGTACAAGTATTAAAACTCATATTTAAAAGTTCTCGGTTTTTAAATACCCATAGTGAAGTACTTAAGTACTTAAATACTTATTGCAAGTACTTAAGTAGTTTTGGTAATCAGTACTGCAACTCTGCTCACGACACATCACGTTTTAAAATTAGCATTAGCACTTTTTTGCCTAAATGATCGATAACGCAAGCGCTAAACATTTGAAATAATTTACCGATGATAATACATACTATACGTTTCCATATTTATAATAGGTTTGCAAAACTCTGAAATTTTGTACCTGTATTGGGACGTGCTCAAGTGGTACATGTCCATGAAACTTTCCTGAAAATATAAAATATTTAAAATATTGAATTATTTTTTTATAAATTTTAAATATGATGGGTGGGAGCCTTAAACTTCTATTTTATAGACTGGGCATGATTAGAGAATAATATAACGGTGTTCTTTTAATGTTTGAACAAATTCAAAGAAAATGATTTTTGATGTCTTCTTTTTAGACTTTTATGAAAAATAAATATTTAGAATATTTAGAAAAAAGTTGATTGTCAATTTATGTCGATATAATATTTGAGAATTGCTAAAAATAGTATGCTAATTACCTTGCTGTGTTAATCTCAAAAAGTATATACATCCTTGAGTATGTAATACTAAATAAGCAAAAACATTTATTTAATTTTCAAAAACCAACACTTATAATCTACAATTAACTGTCATAGCGTAACGAGATCAATCTGGATTATATTAAGAATGCCACGGGCAAACTCTAGTGATATAACAGACAGTTTACAATTTTTATAGTTTTATGGACTATGATACTAAACGTTTCATTACACCGCCAATGCTATAATATAGTTATTCCAATAAGTATTTTCTTTTGATATAGTAAACAATGTGTAAGTTTGTGTAATCTTTGTTCTTAAGTCACTTTTTTTTGTTATCGACATGAAAATAAATAATTACCAATTATTTTAATATAGAATTAATGTAGAGATAATGGCGCACATGTATCGTGTTGAACAATACACAATTTGTTATCACATCGCGATTGTTGTTGCCGGACGCATGGCATTACCGATGTTGAATGAATAATTCGTCTGGAACATCTAATTAAGTTTTTTCATTTAAAATTCTATTTTTATTTAAGTCAGTTTTTCACATTTAAAAACATATTAGTTATTACATTATGTACGTTATTTGAGGACGTAGCAACCTCATATTAACCTTAATTGAACAGAAAGGCATTTTTATACACTTTCATGTACATTTTTACGTTGATCGGCCTTATTTATTATTTACATCTATCAAATAATATTTTTATAACTAGGCAAGCTACTAGGTCATATGAATACCGGCATTAAATGTTTGAAGATATAATAGTCGCAATAAAGTTACAAAGTTTTTATTTATTATTTATACATAATGTAAGGCCTTTATTAATATACCTATTTATTAGAATTATATGTGAAGAGTGTGTTTTAAAAAACATTTCAATGTAAGCAAAATTGTTATGTACAGATTCTACATAATGTTTGCGAAATTTATAAATAGTTTGCAAATTGTGCAAATTGTTTAACGAAATGTTTAGGAAATTATTGACACGTTACCACATACACAAATTAAGTATTTGGCAAATGACTATAATTCTGTGTCCAACTGGTGTTCTTTCCATCATCAAATATTAAATTATTTAAAGACTTTCAAAACAGTAACGGGTGTCTCAAAATCACCTGACATTTTTATTTATTAATAAAATATATTATTTATTTAAAAAATACGAATGTTATGTTTTAATATGAGGTACAAACATGGATATTATGTGTGAAACACTATGCCCGATAAATCGTTCTCTCGATGGAGTTCGCAAACGTTCATTCTTGTGACAAAATTGCCCATGACATGCTGGCAAAATTGCGGGACTAATTTCATTAATGCTTCAATTTTTTTTATTGAACTCGTGAATGGTTATAAATCATCGGCATATACTTTTTCTTTCAGAAAACCTCAAAGTAAGAAATGCTATATTGTCAAATTGCACTATCATGTTTAATTAACTGCATTGTTTGTCTGCAGTGTGGCAGATTGCGCCATTTTGTTGAAAGAATGTGTCTTACAAATCCATGCCGTTCAATTCATTCTATAAATTCACAATTACGAATTCTCTAAAAAGTACGGTCCTTGATCACTCCCCCGGCCCATAATACGCACCATACAGTGACTGCTGGTTCGGGACGAGAAAAATTACGATCTCGTCTGGAAATCAAGATCGAGATCGTGACGAGATATATTTTTTTAGATTGAGATCGAGATTATGACGAGATTTTGGCTACATTAAAACTAGATCTCGACGAGATCTCACATTTATACTTTAAAGAAATATATAAATAAAATTATTATTTTCATAAATGTTTATTTAAAAATGTATATTGTAGTATGTAGTATGTTATGTAACTTTAAAATATTTGACGAGACAAAATCGAGATTTGATTAATCTTGTTAGTCGCGATAGAAGCTCTACTCGTGGTGGCTGCATGGGAAGCTGTTGGTTCACTTGTGGATTTTTTACCCCAAATTTGACATTTTTATTTATTCGCATAGCCATTAAGTTGAAGATGATTTTTTTAGAAAAATCTCCATGGATTTGTTGATACAATTGGGGAATGTACTAATGATACATAGTCTGCTGGTAGAAGTTATTGTGTTAATAATAATAATAATAATAATATTTTTGAAAGTAGATTCACAGTGTACATAGGTCATATGATCTAGATTTACAGCCCCAAACAGTTTCGGAAATCATACAGTAGAAACAGTATAAATATAATACAATAATGTTCAAGCATGACATTAAACTGTTAACACATTCTAAAAATTCATTAAAATCATAAAACTCACTTTTATTAAAAAATCTTTAATGGCGGTATTAAATTCTTTTGTGGGTAGATTACACACTCTCAAAGGTAATTTATTAATAAATAGTATGCAGTAATAGTTTGCTGAATTTGATTTTTCTAAACGGGTTGATGGTGTCTATACGCTGGCATTTCTAGTATTTTACGAGTGATATTCGTATGTCCCAAAATCAGTTAAGTTTTTTTATATGTCTAATACACTCAATTATGTACACACTTGGTAGAGTTAGAATTTGAAGACGTCGAAACTGCTCTTTGTAACACTGCCTGTAACAGCTAGTATGCGTATTGCGCGTTTTTGAAGAGCAAATAATCTGTCTGATGAGACGAGTGTCCCCATGCCATTATGCAGTTTGCTAAGTGACTTTGGTAAATAGTCACATACTCACACTGACACTCACACTCGCAAACGTAAAATTTACATAAATTTTGTGCAAAACTTACGTGTAAAACGTAAGTTTACGCAAAATTTGCATTTACAAAATATGCAAATTTTCCATTAATTATTTATGTTTTATTTACTCAAATCTGTTGATTAATTATTTACTTATTTTAAAATGTATTATAAAATAAAAGATTTAAGGCGCAACATGACATAATTGATATTTGCTTAATTTAACAAATATCAGTTATGTCATTTTGCAACTTAACAATTCAAACAATTATTTATATTTTATTAATATCTGTTTTAAATTTTGTAATAGCACTTACCGTGCAATGTGCATTAATTGAGTAAGTATTTAGATGAATGGTATAAAAACAAATAATGTAAAAATAAATTTACATTTTAAAGTAATAAATTATTGTCACAAATCATAATTAATCTACAAGGTTTGTCATCAATACTGTGGTGAAGCTATCTATAACAAAAAAAATCAATTATATACATAAATACTACAAATCCTGTGACAATAACAATAATAATCATGATTATAAAATTACTTCAAATTGCATTTAATAACACAATATGAGAGGTATCAATGTATATGGACATATCTAACAATAACTGTATCTGACACAACCTCAATATACGTGTAAATTATGAAACTAGAAAGTCTATTGATAATAAATAACAAATGTAGTTTCTTACTATACAGTCCCATCATTTATAGTTTGTTCAAAATAAGCTTTATATTGACATGAACTAAGAATACAGACATTATTGCATATAATTAGTAATATGCAAATAATATGGTTAATAATTTACGTAAAATTTACGCAAATTATAATACGTTATTTTAACTTTGCAGAGTTTACGTTTTATTTATATTATTATTTATATGTAAAAGAAACGTATTAAAATTAACGTTTATTTAATGTAAATTTTGTAACGTTTTTATTATAACGTAAACCAATTTGCAATAATTTACCTTCTAAAATATAATTTAAGTTTTTATTGCGTACAAATGTTATGGAAATATAACGTTTTTACTTAAATTTTGTAATATAGAATTGATGTATTGAAACGCAAATTTTATGTAATGTGTTTACTGTTAAGTACGCAGACACTATTTCTACCCTGGCCTTACATATACCTACCTCTCCATGACGCTCCAATCAAATCAACAAGTTTTGTTGTCGCATTGTTAATAAAAAAAACTAAGCTACCATTCGTTATCCGAGTGCCAATCACAGTGGGATTTTTATTGTGATCATACATATGGATTTTTTTTGGAAATTTTAGAATTTTCTGGATTTTTTTAAAATTTTTTTTTATTGTGAGCAACTATATATAAATTTTGTCAGTATTTGGAATTTTATGGATATACGAGAAATTTTTTGGAGTTACTTACTTGGATTTTTTTGGAATTAGTTAGAATTTTGTTGATTATTTTTGGAATTGTGTGGATATTTTTAGGTTTATGTGAATTAAATTTTTTTTAAATTTGTTTTTATTGTGAGCAACTATATATAAATTTTGTCAAATTATTTGTAATTGTATGGATATCCTTGAAATTTTTTGGAGTTACTTATATGAATTTTTTTGGAATTAGTTAGAATTTTGTTGATTATTTTTTAATTGTGTGGATATTTTTAGGTTTATGTGAATTAAATTTTTTTTTTTTGGAATTATGTGAAATATTTGTGGAATCTTTTTTTTTTAATTATGTGAACTTTTTAGAAATATACAGATTATTTTTGGATTGTGTTTAATTTTTTCTATTTATATGATATTTATATCTAAGTTATTTTTTACTGTGAAATTTTTGTGGAATTTTTTATTTATTCATATTTTTTGGTTTTCTTATTTTAATTATTATTATTATTGGCGGAATCCTTTTAGGGTAGAATTAAAAATATACAAAGGCAATAATAATCTTTACAAGTTGATTTGACGAAAAAACCTAACTAACTAAAAATATACAAACCATGGATAAATGAAAACAAGCGTTATTTTTAAAACATTTCATTCTTGTATTAATCTTGAAATAGGACTACATATATCCATAATTAGATCGATGAAATTTCTCTTCAAAAAGATATATCTACTAACCCAACTGAAATTTAGTTTTTGTAGCAAATCGGGGTTTAGCCATTTATAATTTTGTGTACCAAACTTGCATCAAACCATTGAGATATACACTGTAGTGCGGCCTTTCAATGTTCGCCCGTCTATACACGGCATCTATAGAAAACGCCGGCATATTGTATACAAAAACATATAGAGGTGGGGGAATTGCCGCGACAAATTACCTGTAGAGTTGTTAATATTTGATTTGGTATAAATCAAGTTGATAAATTAGGCGATTTATTTCCAATCCGTTATCTTTAAAAATAATGGATGTCCAGCTTGAGAAAACTGATTTTTAAAAATTATTTTTAATTATTAATTAAAGGAAAAAAATATCTTTTTCTTCGTTTTATAAAACCTTGATTAAAAAAATAAATTGAATAGTGCAAAAATCTAATATTTTCTTTTTCTTCATTGTTTTCAGTATCCATCCAACAAAGTTTAAAATGACCTATAGTTTATAATTTTGAAATGTAATGGTGGGACACACAAAACAGATTGATTTGCTTACTTCTAATCGGTGCATTTTTAAAGAAATTTTTTAAAATATTTGACCATAATTAAATATTTAAAACTTTGCCAATCTTGTTTGTTGAACAATACTCATACATTTCCAATTACATTAGAATAATAATAGATAATTCAAATTCGCTGTCGAACTAGCCTGATTCATAAGTGATTTGTTTTAGTTTTACATAAATCAATACTCGTACATAAAATCATTTTTTGCGATTCTGCCTGAATAAAAAATCAACATATTTGAAATGATTGATCGCCGTCTGTACACACAACTCAACCACTCCGTGTATTATTGTCTGATGAAAGTACGCTATCCGTTCCCGTCCACAATTTGCCAAAAATACATGACACCATTATTTGCAATCTGCGCAATAGATATTAGAAAGTGTAACAGAATAATCTTTGTTGTTTGACTTTCGCAATAAATAAATGTTCGTGCAAAAATAATAATCGCACAAAGCCACACGTTGCACTGTTGTCTTTGTTTTCGGCGCACAAAGATATCGCCATATGTTTGATCACCTGCCTTTGCTGACCGAGCGATGTTTGTAAACAACTGTTTTTTTATATTTTTATTGAAAACGCATATAGTATTGGGTCAACTCCTTTTAGGGAACGGCGATTACACTTGATTTATTTGCCGTATAAATTTCAAGCCCATGCGTGAGCATATTACTGATTTATTTTTCCTATCAATTGAATTGACGTTTTATTTGCTCAATTACTTGGTTTCGATGATATTAATGTATTTCGTGGTTTCTTTGTTAATGATTCGCCGCGATGTTTCAAGTTTTTAGTGCTCATAAGAGGGTTCGGTTCGGTGATTTAACTGAGATTAGATAACGTCATTTTGGGTGGGCCGAATACGATATCTAGGTTAAATAATAATCCTCATACATGCTTAGCTGTTTGCATATGCTTTTGTAATCAATCATTTATTCAAATGATTTCATTCCTAAAAGAAGAAAAATACATTTTTGCATACGTATCACTTATCGCAAAGTTTAAACTTAGTTTTGGAATTTTTAGTACTTTATAACGCGTGTGGATCCTTTGAAGCCCCACTCGATCGTATTAATTTAATAATTGACTTAATTATTGTACAATAATT
>JARJEC010049547.1:0-24928 GCA_030264575.1 Tachinus sp. AB-2021 | reverse complement strand
CTGGGCTTTCCCAAGTCCATCTTCTATGTTTAGGTTTTTTAAAGAAGGTATTCATACAGAATAGTTTTTCGCTCTGAAGATAATTAATTAGTTCTTCGCCTCTTCTGTTTCTTGTTCCAATTCTAATTCTTCAAAAAATGTGATATTTTAATAGAGTTTGTGATGTGTAATGGTGTAAGTGTATTATTAGTAGTAGATAATTTATGATTATTATTAATTAAGTGTTTAGCAAAATTAGATTTTTCTTCATTTTTAGTTATAAAAGCTTTTCTATGATCTTTATATGTAATTTCAAAATTTCTAATAGTTTGTTCTATATAAATTCCGTTGCAATCATTGCATTTAAGCTTATATATTCCTAAATTTAAATAATTTAACTTTAAACTTTAAATAATTTAACTTTTCTTTTGCATTAAATATAAAACATTTAAAATAACTTTAAATTTATAAAGTTATTTTAAATGCTACATTTTTTAATATATTTTTTTTAATTCTTTGCTTAATTTTACTGAAATTCTACCAAAATATGTAATTGAACAATATTTTTTAATAGAATTACTATGTCGATATATTTGATTTTTTGCTAATTTATTTTTTTTATTAATCATTTGATCTATCTTATTATTACCATATCCATTATTTAAAGCAATATTTTTTATAATTTGTACTTCTTCATTATAGTTGTTTAAATTTAATAGTATAGTTAAAGCTCTATGTATCATAGAGTTACATGCAGCTAATTTTTGAGTATATGGATGAAAAGGTTTTTTTTAATTGTAGTATTTGAAAAAGTTTCTTTTCTGTATATATTAAATTCTATTTTATTATTTATTACATCTAACCGTAAGTCTAAAAAAATTATAGATCTGTTATTTTCAGCCATCACCATTACTGGTTTGTCTTATGTTATATATTTTGTAAAGAATATAAAAATATTTTTTAAACAAAAACATTTTTATATTTTAATTATTATGATTTTTAAATATTGATTTTATTATTTAATAATGACATTTGTAAAATGCAAATGGTTATAGTGTCAAATAGTTTTTCTGACTTATAGTATATACTTATAGTTTTTTTTCTTTTTTCATTTGGACAATGCATCTTGCAAAACTATTTTTTTAAATGATAAAATAATTACTTTTTACTCTATATATTTACATAAAAAATTTTAAATTATATTCATAGAAATAAATCAATGTTTACTCGAAATGGCAGCACACACGAATACTTGACGAGAACAAACCGAAACAGTAAACTATCTTCTAATCTATCCTTCTATAAAAAAATCCCCATTATATGTGGAAATTCAATATTGTAACAAATTACCAACGAAAACTCAGAATATCAGTATTAAATAATTTAAAAAACTATTAAAGACATTGTTACTTTAAAATGTTACTGTAGTGTTGTAGAATATACAGACTTTCCCCATTATACCAATTTTGATTATTGATATATTTTTAACAACATATATTTATGTTATGTTTAAAATGTGAATAACGTTTAAAAATGTGTTTTTAAATGTGTATCTATATATTTTATTTTATTGTTTTATTTTTGAATGTGACGTGTTTATACCTGTTTTGGTTTTGTGACAAAATAAATATTCTATTCTATTCTATTATATTCTACAATAACACCCCGGATTAGTATATATATATATATATATATATATATATATATTACTATTTTACTGTAATACAAATGAAGCCAATTGAACAAGGAAAAATCATCTTTGTCAAACTGCAAAAGCCCAACCATTGTTGATAAATACCTCAACCGAATCATTGAGGAAAAATTAAGTCATTAACGCATTATTGTACTTCAACTACAACATTGTGAAAATAAAAATCAATACAATGTTGGTAAATACATCAATCGCAGCATTGTGGAATACGAAAATCAATGCACTATTGATAAATATATCAACCACAGTATTGTGGAAATCTAAATCAACACATTGTTGACAAATACACACACCACCAAAAGTATTCGACCTCTCTGTGTAAAATATTTGCGTTAAGATTTATTTTGTTTTTGTTGCTAGCCATCAAAATAGCTTTAGTTTGTTAATAAACAAAATCTTTACGCTTTATTAATTTTTCTGAATATTGATCAGTTTTAATTCATAATTAGGTAAGCAAGTTTTATGGTTAGTTAAATTTTTAGCAAATCAACCTTAAAAGATCACTATTGTCTAATGCTTAAACATTAAAAAAAATTAAAATGCTGTATAATAGGCATCATAATAAAATAAATAAATAAATAAGATAAAATAAATAAATATAATAGGTACATACAATGTCCAGACAACTTCTAAGCTGTAAAGGGTTTTAGATATTTTTGGGTTTTACGATACACGATAAACATAACATATACAAACAAATAAGACATCAATAAGCCCACGTAATATACCGGCTGACTTGTAAAAATTCGACCAGACGATCAACATGCGTGAATTGGTTTCTTTGAACAACCGCTTAATCTGGTGGAAGTTCAGTGGTGGTAACGATATTCCGAAAATTGTCGACATTTCAATACGATGTGACGAACAATAGACGGAACATTTGGAACTGTCAACAGATGTTTATGAGACCATCGACAGTAATCGATGAACAGACGCGTGATGATTATCTCTTCTGCGTGATGAAACTCATTGCGAAACAGCGTCTTTAACTTCTTTTAGTTTGTTACCCTGGATAGCAGATCACTGCGATTGCAATCCAAACAAAAACTGCTGCAAATAATTGCATGCATACTCAACGCAAGCTTATAAGATGGCGGCCATAATTGCCTGTTTTTTGCAGATTTATCCGCTTCTTCATTGAAATGTATCCAAACATGATTTTTCCAGTTATCATCCCATAAATTTATTTTAATTAGACATTAATGTTTACCAACTGAAGCAATCATTAGATCAATTTTCTATCAATATAAAATTAAAAATCTAATTTCTTTTTAATTCCAAAAATAATTTAACTTAATAAAAAATCCTTTAACAGGCAACTCCACCAAATAAAATGTTTCAAAATAAAATAATTCTCTAAACTACAATTAAATATCTAAATTATCAACAAAAAAATAAAAATACACTTTATATTACACTTTCTGTAAAGTATTCGCACCAAACAATAGCCCAACCAGTCATAAAATTCTAAACGAACGTTGTTCAGCATGCAATACAAGGAGCAATTACACAAAATTGACCATCGAAATTTACTCTTAACTCGAGATTATTTCATTTTGATGTCCATATAATTTGGATTTAACGTATCCCCATAAGAAGAATCGTTAGGGGCCAAGTCTGGCGATGTTGCTGGACAGCCAATTGTACCGCTATTCGATATAATTCTTTGGGGGAATATGTTGTGTAAATAGGAATGCAAAAATTGGTCCAAATTATTGCTGCGTTGCGAAAATGTGAGCAAGAAAGAGGCCGGCGGCAAAATAAAAAAGTAAAACGTCGATATTAAATATTATGATTGAGCAAGTTATTGTTTCCACGCCGCAGTCTGCACGAGTACAGTAGAACTGGCGCCTGGCGGCTCGGTTTTTCCGGTCCCCTCTGTAAGGCAAATTGAGCCGAACGCTTGGCGTTCGGAAATCCTGTGAAACAAACTGTATAATATTCTATTTGCATTCTAGATTCTTTACTAAACCGTGTTAATTGAGTATTAACTTTGGACGATGAAACATTCAGATTGGATCATGGCATATATGAAATACCTCAGAAAGATGAAAGTTTAAATTCTGAAGTATACGGCTCAATAAGCAAGTTTATTCATTTCATGCTAGTACATGAAAATTTTATTTATAATAGAGTAACAGTCATTGCTCTGAATGATGTTGGATAAAAACTTTATTCAAGAAATAATAGAATTACAAACTGCAAAACATATGAAGAAATGAAACATGGTACATTTTGAAGACGTAAAACGATTAAAGTAAAAATTTACAAAACAAGACAAGTTAACAATTTATTGACAGAGGATAGTATATCACAGTGTATAAATTATCACAGGCAAATTAAAATTTAGTCAGGTACAAGGTTGATAAAATTGAAAATAAAAAATAGTTATCAAAAGAGTACAGTGTACAGTTACAAAAATACAAAAAACAGGTAAAAATATAACATATAAATTTATAGTATACTACACAATATTTAATATCTCAGATTAACTTATATGTTTGTAACCACCCCGTAACCCCCAAGGTACACAGTACCGCCTCATTCTTCGAATCGCAGTAACTTTGAAGATAATCACTCTTGCCGATTATTCTTTTGCTCCCAACTGCTCCACTACCTCCTGGTATTTATCCAGCTTTCTGACCAGATTTTGCGTAAATGTTTCTCGACCGTTCTCAAATGCTAACAGGATGATATCTAGTCGAAGCTATGAGACTATTCGTTCGACCGTCCTGTTGACGCGCGATTGTTTATAGCTAGTTGGAATAGAATAATTGGTTATTTGATGGCTAGAGTGACGATCATTGAAAGATGCAATATACTAAATTCAAAACCACCGTGGAGTCGAAATAAACAAATATATGCGTTGTTCACGAGCACAGCTCCAACTCAACAACAGGGACAGGGTTGCAATGATAGTTTTTACAATGCTTCTATTATCATGTAGGATTTCTGCCTGTAATTTTTGCTTTATAAACATTTAAAATAACTTCTTTAACTTTTACACCCAAATGAGTTATTTTGAGTCCTTTACGTGGTGGGCTCATCTGGTTTTCATATTGCTTATACACCGTAAATATTTTACTATGCTCTATATGTATGAAATCTCTCTTTAATGGGGTCTGGATTGAGTAGTCAAGCACTTGCTAACGACCAATTGCATGCAGGCTTGCTTGTGTTCACGAACAGCTCACGTGGTTTCGTTTGTTTACTTCGACTCCACGGTGAATACGAATATAGTATAGTCAGGTTTTGCAAAAAGTTTTTGTAAATAATACTTTCTTTTCTAGTCTTTTATTGTCCTCTCAATCAGGGTACGTGCGGTTGAAGGGATTGTGACTCAAACACTTCCGACGCGACTTTTTTACATTTTCCTGGATTCACTCTATTTTTAATTGATCCCCATACGACGGGCTGTGTTTCTCATCTACAGTGAGGCAAATTTCGATACGGTTCTCAAAAGGTTTTATGCTGCAAATTTGCGTTGCGTTCAAGAAGATATTTGGGGTATTCTACTTCCACAGCACTGAGTATTCCGTTTATAAGGGCGTACGGACTAGATCTTGTAGCATTGATGGGTGTAAGCATTGGTGGGGTATTTTACAGACTAAACAAGAATTTGACTTGAATGATAACAATAGCAAAGTGAAGAGAATGTGACCGATAAAAAATATTAAATGTTTTCAGTTATTTTGTTCCCTATGAAGGATTTCATATTTTGAGAGATATAATGTATAACCGTTGCCCACTTTTAATTCAACTGCCCCAGAACATGCAAATGGAGTTTGTCATACCCATAACTTAGTCTTTGCGCAACATATTATATTATGGACAACAGAGCGGAAGAATTAGCTGTAATTGAGTAAAGGAACAATATTTCTCAAGAAAATGCAAACCGTTTGTTTGAATATATATGTTACGCATTACAACAGAAGACAAATATTGATTAAGCTTAAAGATGTTTTACACTAACAACTATGGATATAAAACTTACTAATAGTTTTTTTTATGAGAGAAAATTGACTAAAATTGCAATTTATTGCTTAAAATGTAGTAACTTATTGTAAAAATTCTCAATAAGTTGCAATTTACTCTCAAAATTTATAAAAATTAATAAAACTGTATCTGAAAATTGACTAAAACTTGCAATTTATGACAAACAACCGATGAGAATTTCCAAAAAAACAGAACAAAAACTACAATTTATACCAGTGTTTCCGTTGGGCTGTTAACGTTCCGCTGTGATTTTTTATATTACATCATATTTGAACATTCATATTAGAATTCTTTTATTGGTGTTATATACATTAGTTGTCGACACTTGTCAAAATACTCAAATGTAGGAGAAGAAATAAAAAGAATGTGGCATGCACTATTACACATTAAAATTGCAAAATCTACGTGTAGTTTACAACACCAAAACAATTTAAAAGCTAAATAAAAACATATTATATAAAAGTAGTAAGCAAAATGTTATAAAATTACAAACATATCACATTATATAACCATTTATTTTAATTTAAGCATTGATGTTGCACATATATATATATATATATATATATATATATATATATATATATATATATATATATATACATATTAATTCATTTAAATTAATAAACCTATACACCCCCTACACTTCACCGCCATACCGGCATTGATCGCCCAGCCAACATCAGTAGCTTACGGGTGCCGTGATGAGAGTAGAAAGTATGAAAGGATCATACGGCAGCTGCTTGGGTCAAAGTTACAACAGTATAACTTAGAGAAGTTGGTTATCCTCCGTAAAGTCAAGTATTTGATTTAGTTAAATTCTCTCAAGCACTTTGGACAATATTACTTGAAGAGAGATAAGTCTATAATTATTTTTATCATTCAAGTCTCGCTTTTGGTAAACTGGGACAACACGTGCTTTCTGCAAGCACGCAAGCAGAGAAGGTGCTAGTTGTTATGCACAAATTTATGTAGTATTTAATAAGTGTAGTTAATGGTATTATTAGTGGAATTTTAACCTGTTTTAGAAGATTAGTGTTCATCCATATATGTCTTTACTATCAGAGGATTTTAATTTCTTTACAGTACCTCTAATAGTTGGTTTAGCTAGAGGCCAGATAACCTTGGGCTGGTTGCCGGACTCCTTAATTAGTTTAGAATTGTAGGCTATTCCTGCGATGTTTAACCCATGATAATACTCGGTTTTGTAGCTATTATAATTTGGTTTTAGATCGTGATACCTATAAGTACTTCTAAACTTATTATTTTTGTATATATTAATTGTGAACAACAGGTTATTAGTTTTATTAACTTTTGGAATTAAGAAAAGATTGTTCTGAGTCAATGTTTTATAAATAAATAAAAAATGTGTGCCTCACAAAATATTCTATTCATAAAGTGTGCCGTGTACAAACAATGATGGGAAACACTGATTTATACAAATCCTAAAAATTAAAGTTGATGAACAGTAGAAAAATTACAAATCAGCGAAAATCCAATAAAATTGACATAAATTGCGATTTATAAAGTGTCATTAAAAGAGATTAAGGATAGAAAGCTTAAAACTTGCAAATCGGAGGAAAAAAGTGACGAAAATCATAAATTATAACAGAAAATTCAATAAAATGTTTATAATAATCCAATTTGAAATGTAAAACTTACTAAATATTATAATAATAATATAAAAATAAAATAATGATTTAATAAAAATAATGATTAAAAAAAACAACAGAAAAACTACTAAAATATACAATTTATACATTTTGTAATGCAATTTGTAACATGAAATTTATTAAAAGTTGAAATTTCTTAAATTAATTTAATTTAATGTCGCGAAATATTAAATTTGATTGCCGTTATTTCTTAGATTTTTAAGTAAAGCCTACATAAATAAGTATTATTTTAATTGTTGAATCCGCCTTCGCATTGTGGATATTAAATAAGTAATTGCCAGTTATGCATAAAATGCCTTTAAATTATTCATATTTTATTGGCCTCATCGATTTTTATAATAAAGTTGTTCGCATTAAAGAAAACAATTTTCTCGTTAATTGACATTTGAGTTTCCATCGATTTGAAACGATTGCGTTTTCTATGGTAGCAAAGACATTTGTATTCCACGCGTTCAACCGGAAATAATGACTTTAATATTTAGTTATTCGTGGAAATTGCTATTGTCTTGTTGTTGGAGTTTAATTATAATTTTGTTTTATTTATTTTCAGGATGAGCTCTACTTGTGCACACCGGTAAAAATTAAACCGGATAAGAGTTACTACATAGGTAATTACATTGATGTGGTTGGCAAATCTATTTTTAATTTGTTATATATATATATATATATATATATATATATATATATATATATATTATGTTACAGTCGAATTCCGACCAAAAGCGACAATGAATACAGTGCATCATATGATCTTATTCGGATGTTCTCGTCCAGGGACGACGGATTCTTCTTGGTAATTGATTTCCTGCTAATTTTAGTTGACTGGAAATCCTGATTTATTTTATACACCCCACAATACTTGCACATTGGCTTTCCTTCAATCATTTCATCTCATCGAGTCCAATCAATATATATTTTTATCACAATTTAATTTGTCCGCATGGTTAGCTCTCATCTTTTATTTACTTTATTTTTATATTTCTTATTTATTTTCGAATACATCATTTAATTGCTTCTTCAGAATAATAATACAATAAATACAAAATCTTCAACTTGAATTAAATTATTACTTATAATTCTACAACAAATTTCAACATTATCAGTAATTACTGTATAATTGCTAATGACATAATTGTAATAATTGAATCAAATTATAATGAAGGATACTAGTTTGATATGACCATGACAAATTTATGATAATATTAAAAATTGACAAATTTTAACTTGCAATTCTTTAAAGTTTAAATCATACGGATCATAAGTGATTATAATTAATTAATTTCAATTAATGTATCACAAATTAGAAGCACATTATTGAAAGAAAAACATGTAGATGGGGAGGACATCCCTTAGCTTTTACCACTTCCATTTGTCTGGGCATGGACAAGCTATTGATCAACCATTGAATGGTTTTCTGAGGAATATTCTCTTATTTGACAAGAAGGATTTGTTCCAGTTCACTAAGATTGATGATTGATAGGAGCAAGTATATGGCTTCTAACTGATTATTTTAGTCTCTATGGGGTTCATCTCTGGTGCCCAGTCTATAGTAATTAACACAAATTGAAGGTAGTTTAGTATAGTGGCCCAGTTTTTTAAATTTTTTCTCAATTTGACTTCTTGGATTAGCCCTTTAGCAGTTTAGTCGTGGCTCCATAAATGTGTACAATCTTTTATCTTCTGCACCTGTATTAATGGGATAAAATAAACAGATTATAATCCGAAACTAATGCATCTACATAAAATGTAAAAATAATTTTAATATATCTGCTTTCATAGCATTCAGGTAAATTTTTAATAGCCCAAATGCGGCGTTCTGTAATTATGCAGTCCGATGAGTAAATTACACAACTCCCAATAAAGTTAAATTTTTTTTCGGTCTACTATATCGCAAACTAGCAAAGTGAGCCCGAGCGTAATCATGTATCAAAATGAAATTATCTTCGATGGCATCACATGTTCTTTACCATGTCTCGTTCCTGCAAATGTGCATACATAAATCTCCCCCTTATAGGAACTAAACACGTGGGTCTATCAAAATAAATTTGTTCCTATAACATTATTGATTTATCAAAAAATAAGATCTTTGGAGAGGCACTGCAGCAAATCTCTTTCTGTTTTTTATCAGGCTTGTCCACACTCATCTGTTGAATTATGAATTGTACTTGTTTACAGTTGACAATCATTCAATTTAAACGGTCCTTTACAAAAAGTAAACTCTATTCTTGTTTAATTCTCTATACAGTCGGCGCCATTTAATTTATTTGACACTACACAATTATCTTCACAAATTTACTAACTATAGCTGGTTATCCTTAAATAATAGCAATAAATAGAATATCGACAAAAGCAATAGTTTGAATGGCAACGGCCGAAAGTCTAAATGAACAGAGGAGCATTTAGCAGGAAGAGTATGCTTTTCTTATGGAGAGACATATTTCAGTCTATCGGACATTGGGTAGACTGATTATATATAGCTACTGCGTGATGTCATCTATTATCTATCGACAGCAGTTAATCAGGGTTCATTATTTTTAACAGCGCAGAGGATTATAAAATAAATAAACTTGGTCGACTATGACAAAAACATAGGTAGTTACTTTAACATATTCTGCAAACAAAAATTAATATGCATTGATATTAAAATGGTACACGGAGGTTGTGAGAATGATTACATATAGGCTATGCGGTATACAACATAATTAAAATAATACTACTGATACTTGGTTCCAGCCATATGTAGAAGTTTTACCTCCTCCGTTATTGTTAACTAATTTTAGGTTTAATTCGTCCAGCTAAATCACAGCTGAACAAGAGCCTGCACCCCTTACCCAAGGGCTCTCTTGTTGTGTCCATTGTCAGTCCAGTCTTGTCTTTAGTGGCTATTTGTTGGTTATTTCTAACTGTTTTCTATTTCTTGAGTTATTGTGCATTACTGGTCTTTGCTATACCAGTTGTTCTATAACGTTTTATATAGTTATTCCACAACGATTAATACCATTTTACAATAAACAACATAAATATAGGCTATTAATAAATTTATCAGTTTTGTAACAACCGCAACTTTTGTCTTAGTCACTTCTTTCATGCAATAGATCCCGAAAGAGAAAAGTTTCTTTACTCGGGGACTGCTTTTGTGCCCAAATCCGTTCGTCTACTAGCCTTTGTGCTTTTTGTTTAATACTTTGTTTTACTTGCAATATTTATTTAATATTATAAATATGACAGTTACAACTTCTTGCAGCTTCCTGGCATTCTATATTAACTTCCGAGTTTATTAAAATGTTTAAGCGTTGGTCTGGTTGTTAGAAAGTTAGCCTAATGTAGATAGCTAAAAATCAAGACAACGGAATCTTAAGGCAGACTAACTTACTTAAAAGAGTTAGCTAGCTAGCCTATTTATTGGAAGGTGGATTCTGGCCGCAGTCACACACAAGACCGAGAAAGAAATAATCGAATGCAAAATTGCAAACACAACAACCTGTAAAAATGAATCACTGAAAAAGTAGCAAGTTACATCATACTTGGGTTTATACCACTGTGGTTTTAACAAGCATATACATATATTTTACATACAAGAACAATTTCTATGCCGTGGATGCTGGAAGGACTAAAAGACTCCGTAACATCTGCTTTGGCAAGCATATGCTACCCCAAGAAAAATTGAAGACAATCTCTTTGGCAAAAGTTCCTGGACTTCTATAGAAGAAACAGAACTGCTATTGAAAAACCAAGACAGCGATGCAGTGATACATTATAAAACACGTCGGAGAAAAAAATTTTGAATGTCTAACATCTAACAAATTAGCCACATATTGCTGGACATGTCGGTTATTATCTAAATTACTGTTTTCACTCTTTCGTTGCGTTGACGATTAATTTCGTTTACTGTATGCCCGCTAAAAGAATCCAGGGATACCGACTTTATTGATATTTACAAGTCATGTTAGAGATTTTTAAAGGTCATATTAATATACATTTGTAAAATGTTTCATCTCTTTTCTACTCTTATCATATTTCTATGGTTTTTTATCTTTATTTTGTCTTTTCGGTCTCGATCATTATTGCTATCTTGTTTTTTTCTATGAGATCCAACGATAATAGGCTACCGAATACCTGATTGCTTGTTGTTGATTTGTTAACTACTATTTTTAGCTGTTTTTTTATAATTAATGGTTTTCTAGTCAGATAAGTGCCGCTACAGAATAACGGATTCTGCAATAGACTTTAATGGTGTTTATGGAGATACTAAGATACTTGATGCATATCTTTAGTTTTATTTCTTTATCATTTATTCAGAAACTTATCTAAGTATTTATTCTCTTTCTACTTTCTTATTGTTTTGTTTACATATATCTATACTAGTGCCTCCTTCCTTTCTATCAGCAGTAAACTCAGGTCGTCGGTTTACGCGCGATCTTTTTTGTAACTTTTGCCGTTTTTGAGTTTCAAGTACACCTCTGCGAGAAAGAAGTATCGTTTCTTCATATACTTCCTTATTTTCTCATTGATGATAACCTAATCTTTCAAATTAAAAAAAAGTCAAAAAATAAAACAAAAAATAAACCTGGTATTTGTACGAAAATGGCAATTAACAGGTTTGGTAGCTGTATATAAGATTTACTAAAATTCTTCCAGAACTAATGGAGTTTTACATAGACATAAAAAGTTAAAATCCCCAAAAATGTAGTTGGCTGGTTTTGGAGGTTATGTATAAAGATGGATTTATTTTGTAATTAGACAACGATTTATTATTTATTTATTTTTTTTTTTTTTTTAATTTTTCAGGTAATTTTTATGAGATCCATGTAAAAAAAATAAATTTTCAAAATACTGCACCGGGAATTGGTTTTGTTATATTCCAGAATTTGATTTGTACAAGCGTGTACACAGAATACTTGAATCAGTTTATTCGTATTATTCCAATTTAAGTTTGTTGTGCATTAATAATAATTGATATCTAAAAATAATTGGAAAAAAATGATAGAAATTAATTAAATAGATTTTGTTCGAGAAAGAGCGTGTCTTATGGATTCTTTGCATGCTTCAATCCTATTTCTACTGATATTTGTGATTATTATTAATCAGATCAGTCAAAACTATATAGTTCCTCTCTAATAAAATAATGATGATTATTTTTAATAATTATAGGGATTGCGGTGAAATGGCAACAGACACCAGTTCTGATTTCTTAAAACGAGCTAATCCGTGCTCAGAAGGCTCCCATGTAAGTAAATTAATAAAATATTGCATCAAATGCTGTATAATTTTGTTACAGGTGTTATATGCATGGGCGAGAGATGCACAGGCTTTAAAGTTACCAAAAGATGTCGGCTTTCAAGTCGGCAAAGGCACACAAATAAAATATTTAGTACTGCAAGTACATTATGCTAGAAAGTTTCCAGAAGATTACATAGATAATTCTGGATTGGCTTTAGTTTACACCGAGGAACCGTAAGTTTATTCTGAAATTAATGACGCTTGCATTTAAATAGGATTTTTTATTTTTAGACAGAGTAAATTAGCTGGTGTGTTGTTGCTAGCAACAGGAGGAACAATTCCACCCCATTCTACAGTACATATGGATTCAGATTGCATTATCAAAGAAGACACGACTATTTACCCATTTGCTTATAGAACACATACACACAGTTTAGGTAATTTATATAATTTTGTTTATTTATTTTTAAAAGAAATTTAATTTTTAGGCAAAGTTGTTTCCGGGTACCAAGTAAAAATTGACGAATTTGGAAAAAGTCGTTGGATTCTTTTAGGGAAACGTGATCCAATGACACCACAAATGTTTTATCCAACTTTTAGCAGAGAACCCATCACTTATAATGACGTTTTAGCAGCCAGATGTACAATGAAAAGTGATAGAGATAGAGAAACGCATGTTGGGTAAATATTATTATATTTATTTTAATATATTTTCAGAACTATTCTGTAGCTTTGACAAATAAGGGGACAAACTTTAAGCTACCAAATTCAGATATTGGTAGTTATATTAGCCAACGAATGTTTCAGTTAATCAGAACAGATCAGTAGTTGCTGCTAGCTTAACAAGGACTATCAACACTCAGCCCCAAAATATATTTGAAGATATATCCCGATTATTAAGTTGGTGAGGTGTCATGTCGTTGAATATAGTAATTTTGATACATGCAATATTGTTTACTAAACAATAATGCTGAAATTAATGTTGAGCAAGCAATTTGTAATATATAATTTAAAAGCATGAGCTTAATTAATGCTGTGTTGTTTTTGATACTATGCAGGAAATTTCTGTAAAACTACACATTTGTATGTGTGTACAATTTTATAGATGTTTTTAATGTTTGTAAAGCCGATACCATACATGGGGTGTTTGCCAAATTACAAATATTTGTTGTTTGACATACTATACTTATTTATCAGATATTTGTAGAAATTTCGTAAGATTATTGTTGGAATGAGAAATGCCATATGCAGAGTATTTTTTGCAATATTTTATGTCATCTTTTGACATACTGTTGACATGCATGTTAGTTTTCCCCTCAAGCATCTTTTGAAAATTTAAACAAGCTGGGTCCACCTTGTAACACCTTATTTAATAGGATTTTACTGTCTAAAATGGACTTGCCATTTTATTACTCCTCAATTGAACCCGTTTTAGCAACTTACCTGTTTGTCAAGCAGTTTAACTATTTACAAAAACGGATTGAAAGCTATTAAATGGATTTAATGTCAAATATCCACAATGCCAAGGATGTTTTCAAAGTCATGACCTTAATTCTCTCTATCCCAAAAACTGAAATATCAACCTGAACACAATGGGGGTGCAATTTTATAAAACTAAAGCTTTGTTTGGCAAACATTTTATGTTTGGTTCCGGTTTCATACTCAGCGGCACTAAATGTTTTAAAATTAATTTTGATGTGTATCTTTTTCTAAATTTGGCATTGTTTTAATTTCATGGTTTTGTAGGCCTACCAATGATGATGAGATGTGTAATCTGTATTTGATGCATTACGTTGAGAACGGAAGCAAGCCATTGAATATGAAGTATTGTATAACGGAAGGACCGCCATATCATTCCTGGAGTAACTCTGAATACCACTTCAACAACATACCCAACAGTGAGGCATCTAACTTATAAATAAAAGACCAATCTCTTTATTCCAGTACTTAATCGTGATCGAAGCATTCCAAAATTGTAAGAATCTACATATATACATTCAAGAATTCTTGAGTCATATTTATATTTTTCTAAAATGAGGGAAGATAAATATAAAACAGAATTTATTTATTTTTGTTGTGCACTATATATATACTAGTCGTGAGATTTATTTTTACACAAATATATATACATATATTAAAATATCTTCTTGTTGAAGTATAAAAAAACATAATCTTACTTCAGTTCAAAGTGCAATATGTTGGTTTTTAGATACCTATATATTATATTTCCATTAAAGTTGCACAGTGTGCTGGTTGCGGGGAATTTTATTGTTAAGTTTGATTGATTTTGGTGCTATTTTTAATATATGATAATAATAGTTTAATTAAGTTTGATTATGGTTTTTAATTATTTACTTCAACATCAAGAATTGTACTTAAAAAAGGGAATGAACGGAATTCAAAGTGAAGCCGAGACTGATTTCATTCACTAAAATAGTTCCTTATTTCTATTTGAAATATGGTTGCACACCAACAAAAATATAGTCAACTTGTCTAATAGATTTATTTAGAAGTTTCTAACAAAAAGGCTTTTATAATCGGATCGAATTTATATATAATTTTAAAAGTTATAAACTAATGTTCTCAAGTATCTACAAAGCAAGTTAGGTAATAATAATCTTTACACGTTGATTTGCCAAAAACTTAACAAACTAACTAACTATAAACCAAGTTAGAAGCGTGGCATTTTTATACGCCATTTGACAAATTTTTGACTTATAAGAAACGTCATTTTTTGACGTAATAATATAACCTATAATAGACGCCAATTTTGAAGTATAATAGAGGTCATATTATGACGGATAATAGACATCATATTTTGTCGTAGAATGTAAGCCATTAAACTGTCGTTTTAATCACTTATAAGGAGAAAATTAAATGATAATACATGAGAACTTTAAATTTTTCAAAAATCCATGGTTATTAAAGTTTTACTGGTTTTATTTATATATTTATTACGTTTAAAATGGCGTATATATTAGTTCTACTTCTACGTCCCATAATAATGATCAAATAATTGTTGCTAGTAGCTAGAACAAAAAGATTTATGACAAAAATATCTCTGTTTATATATATATATAAACCGAGAGATATTTTTGTCATAAAACTTTTTGCCTTTTGATTTTAAATTTTAAATGCTTAAATTTTGAACACCACAAATGAATTTTTGTTCACATTTAATAATTGAATCCCATTTTTAGAATAAAAACTCACCATATCAATGCGAAAACTGCCTTTACATATTGGTTTACTTTCAAAATTTAATCAAGTCAAATAATAATAACATATCCGTGTAGTTAATTTTGCAATTTGACTTCATTTTCTTGAGGTTTAAACTTGGATTTATAAAGCCTTTTTGTTATCAACAATTACAATAAATGTTTTAATATATATATATCAGGTTTAATTAAGCATATTTAACGGAGATGTGCACTGATCTGATTAATAATAATCATAATTTTATAGCCCTCGATAAATAAACTAATTTTTAGTACTATCACAATGCGCAGCACTGCTAGTTTGAAATTCAGCTAAACAAAGATTTAAGGGCCCTTTGTTTTTTTGTAAAGATTCATATTTTTAGGATAAATATTTAGGGTTTTATCAAATCAGTGTACATTCGTGCTTGATTACTAGTAAGCCAGTCAGTTGAGGTATTCTGTTTCAAACGGTTATGTAAAAGGTTTTATTTTTTATACTTGTAGTTGTATATAATACAAAATCATGCAAAAAAGAAAAATACTAACACGGGCAACTTGAGTAGAACTTTTAGCTGCTGAAAAGGACTTATAGTTTTCTTCTATGACTTCTAAACAGTGCATTCTAACAAAAACGATATAACAAATTAAAGACCATTAATATAATAATTGTGGTATGGTTGCAAACCACGATAAAAAATTGGCGACCTTTTTTTAACTTTATCAAAAACGGAGATATATGTGAATATGCAGCTTGGAAATAAATAGAGATCCCTACACCAAATTTTGCAAGTTGCTATAAATTTGAAACAGTAGGTTTAGTCACTTTTAGCCTTAAGTCTTTAGTTATGCCTATTATGATGATTTTTCAGTCCACAATCAACTTGTTTAAGTCAATTAAGTCCATTACTTTTTTCAATTTTATCATGTCTTAAAGACTGAGGTGCGCACTTTTGGCATACAAGAAGTGCTCCGTGGAATTTAATGCTCTTTGAGGAGTAAAAGGCAAAATAACAACAAAAAATTAAAAAATTGAAATTTTTTGTTTGCCAGATGGTTGCCTATATTAGTTTTTAACACGCTTTTACATATTAGGGATAAGTGGCAGAAAATCTATTATTAATATATTTATTTATATAATTATTATTAATATAATTATATTTGCCTAAATAAAATATGATTTATTATTTTTATATACAAGTTAAATAACAAAACCTTTTGTAACCTACGTCAGTGTTTTGATCGTCAACTGACTGTCCTATAGGTAGGTTCTACATACTAATATCTCATAATTTAGATGAGCAAATGAGAATCCACTGAAAGATAATACTAATAACACTAAAATATATTTACATAAGATTTGTGTCTCGAAAATCCAAGCTATGAAACAATTTGTTTTACTAAACCATGGGTATTATATTTAGAAATAATTGTTACAAATTAAGCCTGATCTCCAACATATCAATGATAGCATTAAGATATACCACCAAATTATCTAATATTTGTTAGCGCTACAATCATTATATAATTCAAAATACTTTTAACAAACACAGGTTTAACGACAAAGAGTTAACAATAATTTTACTATATGTGTCTGTAGAATTATCAATTTTTTGCTGTTCACTTTTTTAAAATGTTTGATACCTTCCAAAGCATGCCTTGTCTAGTATATAGGGATCCGATCTTAATATTCTTAGATCTGTACAATACTTTTGAGAAATTATTTTAATATTAAATGTCGATTTTAGATACTAAAATTTAATAATTAGTAATTTTAAGGCAATCTCTAATTCTGTTTCCGGGAACAATTTGTAAAAAGTTTGATAATTTTATCTAGTCATAATTTTAACTGGTGGACATAGGAAGCATTTTATGCTTTTGCTTGACTGCCATATATGTTTATTTCGATACACATCATAGTGACAAATGGACGTCATTTGTATCTTTTCACACTACAATTTGCTTTGACACGGTCTATAGATTTGCAAACTTGCGTCACGGGTATTATTATTATCTATCAACTACGCACAGAATGTTCATCAACAAACACCAAATTATTGTTTTTCATTTATTTTGTTTGTTGTCATCTTGATACACATACGGATACATCTTAGCTTACTATAGAAGCAACAAAGTTTGAACCACTATGTGTACACCTTGGAAACTGGAAGTTATTTCTCAAATAACACAACAAATACATAGTTTTTAATTTTTAGCTGTTTCTTATCAATTAGATAGATATACAAAGGTGTACTGATATATGTCAGCTTACTTTGAAAGACATGAAGGGTATTATTATTAGTTTTCAATTACGCACAGCTTGCGTATTAACACTGAAGCATAGTTTTCAATTTACGTATCATTATATACAAGGTGGACCACATAAAGTGTTACGAATCTTTATTTAAAAAACTAAGCATTTTAAAGAGAAAAAATAAACAAAATTTATTTGATTGGACATCCGATCCCATGATTTTTTTTCACCTCTACTCCACAGGGGTGAGGAAGAGAGGCAAATTTGAAATTTTAAATATGAACTCCCATTTTTTTATTACAGATTTGGATTGTACGTAAAAAAGACTTTTGTATGTAGCAATTTTCTTCTTGCATAATAAATAGCGCTGTAATCACCAAAATACAAAATTGAAAACGGTACGGTACAGCTTGATTACAGTGCTATCACGCAACAGGAAAAGAAAATTTTATTTATCATGTAATTTTTTTTTTAAATAATTAGTTATTTAGATAAAATTTTGTAACGCTTTATGTAATCTATCATTTATGTAAAATGCTGTCGATTGGATACACATATGAAGGTGTAGTGATATACTATAGAATATGATCAATGATATCATTTGTAGTTTAGAAATACTAAGCTACTACTAATTTAAAGATACTACACACATGATGCATTTTGGTGGTAAACACTGAATCATAGTTTTCAAATTACCTGTTTGTTGTCAGTTAGGAGTATCGATGCTAAAAATAAATATGTAAATTATGCCTAGTATATAAAAAAAACTAATTTTGAAATCCAAGATAACTAATTACTTTGTTGCGTAGTCACTGCATAATCATTTTTAAACACGGGTATCATTATTTGTAAATGCTAAATTATAATTTTTAACTTATTGCAGTTTGTTGTTATTTGGATACATATACAAAGGGATATTGATATAAGTTAGACTACAATAGAAGTAATACAATTTGAAACTCATAATGATTCATTTAGGTGATACTTTTGCAATCCACCGATGCTTCTACTATTACAATGTGCGGTCTAGCTATGCATGTAATCTACCATCCTCGGTCTTGTCGTCTTTTTTTTCTGCTTTGGTGCTACAGGTTTTCCACATCTATTAATTTTGAACAGCCGCGCGCTGCTTAAGTGGCTCAGTGGTTAGTGCATTAACTGCTGTTCCAGAGGTCCCTGCTTTGAATCCGGACAGTCGATACTTTTTATGTTAAGAAGAAGTACACATTTTTTGTTTCGTGAACTGTCTAGAGTCTAGATGCATGTTAAAGAACCCAATAATTTAGGTTTGAATTCTTGATTTAGTTGCAAAATTCCCATATGGGGTTAACCTCTGGCGACTGTGATTAGTCTTGATAGAGGACAGATATAGACTGCCGTTAAGTAAAGCAAGCAATTTTTGTAGGAATTTCTTTCTTGATGCATTGGATACGCGCAGCATCCAGGCAGTACACAATATCTAAAGTTTTTCTTCGCATCTGAAAGGTATGCTTAGGGCAATTTTTCCATAACCTAAAAATGAATTTTTAAGAACTGCTTGGTTTTGAAGCTGGCTCTTATAGAACAGCAGTATGGGTGAGTGGGTGAGTGTGTGAGTCAGTGAGTGGATGTAAAGACACGAAACGAAAAAAAAACCTTCGAGCACATTTTTGAATGACTGTTTATTCGTAAATTTGTTGAACAGTTACTGTTAAAGTTTGTCTAGTGAGAGTTTTTTAAATAACATGTTGCCCGATCGAACTATATATCAATATCCTTTAGTATAACATATCGTGCGCAATGTTTTTTGAAGTGAAATTTCTATAGCGAGTAATCAAAAAACTGAAACGAAATTCAAAGTGAAACACTTGATGGTATTACGGGCATGAGCAAATGCGATTGTAAACACTTGCTTAATATTGTTGAATGAGTGGCTGTGCATAAGTAAGAGAAAAATAAAAATACAACGAGAAACATTAGAAAATAATGGAATAATACTGCTACATATTTCTATATAATAACAACATAAATAATTACTTTCAAACTCAATTAATACCATATGCTTTAGAAATTTCACTTTAATAGTGTGCTTATAAATGTGAAACACACAATATTTTTTATTATTAGCTGCCATGTGTAAATCATATTATACACAAATCATATGGCATATTAGTAACATAATTATTACTAGTGAGTATAGCTCAGGGTTTTTAGTAGATATATCATTAAAAATGCTTTTAAAAATGTTATCCTACCAGTGATTAAAACATTTTTGATATAGATTTTAAAAGTTTTAGTATAAAACTATGCTTTTTTATAAATTTTAAAGATAAAGCATTTTTTAAATTAGCAACATTTTTTATAAAAAAATAAAATTAATTTTTGATTGTTTTAAAACAAAACAAAAAAATTTTTCATGTTAAATTTTATAAATGAATATTTTTATAAATTTACTGATGTGATCAGCAATCAGAGTTAATTCTTTTTTCTATAATGTTAAATTTTTCATAAATTTGTCTTATATTCTAAAAGTGAATTATATAATGATAGGCTTAATTAAATCACCGAAATTTGTACTGTTTTAGTATTTATGCATGCTATCAATACAAACAAAAACTTATAAATTCAAATAGATGTGCATAATTGTTGGAGAATTATTTTTATATTCTATTCTTTGTCTGTGATTGATAATTTGTTCCAGTATTATTTTAGGTATTTTTAGTATCCAATGGGGATTAAATGTAATATAAATATTGTTGAACTATGATTTACTGGAGATTATTCTTAATATTTAAATTAATATTGTGTGCTTCTCTAACAATAAAAATGTACTTGGAGGTTAACATATTTTTCTAGATTTTTTTATATTTACAAGCTATTTAAGAATGCCTCTAAAAGATGCTATCATGTTAGCGCAACTCTACTAACTTAGAGTATTCACTTTATTCCTAGCTACAACTACTTCCTGACTAGCGTTATCATTTTATCTGGCACAAATTTGGTCTAATAGTAGTCGCTGAACGCTCAATCAGCAAAGCTACGTAAGTTAGCGTCAATATTCTGTGAAATTATAACAGCATAGATTGTCTAATAGACCTTATTTTCAACCAATACTAAAGTTACTTTTACTAACAATTTTCGAATAATTAATCATTATGATTTTTCTGAGAGTTGTTTAAACACGTCTGATATCTGATTTAAATTATGTAAATTTTACGATATTTACGATAAGTTAAGTCAATTGTATGATACTACTCTTTGGGCAATGTGTGTTGGTATGATTATGTCCTAATTTTAATGATAATTGCGTAAATTATGATCAAATATAGATGATAATCAGACGACTGTTAACTGCTTTGGACTTATTAGTTAAAGATGCTTATCATTTACTACGACTGGTATTATGTGAAGCTAGTTTTGGATATCGCACCTATGCATAATTCATACACACGTGTATTTTTGTTTTTAAAATTGAGTTGAATTATTTAGGAATTTGTTATTTTTGACAACATCTCAATAGAACAGGTCATTTTAGTGAGACTATTTAAATGAAATTTATCACTACTGTCAATGTCTCTTCCTATCACAAGTAGACTTTGTTGCGTAAATGTAAATCGGATTTTTATTCAGTTTAAAATTATTATTTGTATTCATTAAGTGTACAATTTTATACAAATTACTGGCTTTTGTATTGCCGCCTGTATATTATTGTATATACATTCGAGTTCTAGGCGTGTATATGCCTATTTAATTTTAGTAAAAAGTTTTTAACATAATCTGATCAACTAAAATTTGAAGTGACGCGGATCAGGGTTGTGCTACAAAGGGTTTGTTTGTTTTGGTAGAACCCTTTGTTCGGGAGACTAGACATTTTTCAGTTGCTTTTATTTGTTACAAATATTTTGCATGTATCATTAAAAGGTTTTGTGATATTTCACAACGTTTTATAACATTCTAAACACTTAATGTTTGTTTGTTAATATAAACATTTTGCCATTATTTCTGATATTTTGTCAGCATTACGAAAATGTTTTGATACATTTAGCCACATTTTTGCAGTTTTGCAAGAAAATTTACAAACATTTTGTGACATTTCTTAACCATTTATATTTTGCATTTTTTGACATTCGACATGTGACATGTTTGGATTTTTTTTATGTTTCTAAACATTTGGCACCATTCAAATTTATTTGTTAATTTTACAAAAAATTTATTAGAAAGCAAACGTTTTTTGGTATTTAATAATTTTTTTAAAACTTATTGTTAATTTGTAACATTCTCAACAATATTTAGCAATTATTTTATGCTATTTATTGATTTTGAAATTTTCTAAAATATATGTAAGTTAACGATTTGAATCAACAAACCCCTTGATCAAATTTTACCGGCAAAACACTAATACGTACGAATATGTTTTAAAATAATTAAATAAATTAAGTATACATATTCTGTATTAATACTGTTACACTGTGCTACGTGTATCCTAGGCACATCGCATTTTAAACATCCAGATGAGGTTGAAATAATATTGGATACAAAACATTTTCGATTTACTCAGTTGTGTATCTATAAATATACATACGGCGATGAAACTTTTATTAAAATTATTTACTATGTATACAAATGCACTATAAAATCATTTAAATTGAAAGTAATTGACTTTTTTCTTGCGTATATTTACCGTAAACATTTATTTAAGCTAATAGAAGTTGTTTACTTTTTGTGTGTAGCTTTAAAGATACACATGACACTTGAATTAAATTATTATTTAATTTACACGGAAACTACTGAGTAATTTTATTATGATAAATTAACATTCATAGAATATCAGATAGATCAATATAATCGTATTTATATTATTGTAAACTATCGTAATATAATATAATCTTAAATATTAACTTATTTAATAATTATTGATCTAGATAGAACAATATTCACATATTGAAAGTCCAAAAATTTCCCCAATTTTACCCATTCTTTATACAAACAAGATTAATTTACTGTTTAGTCTGAAGTCTTCCATAGTAATTATTATTAAACAAATTTAAAATGCTATGTATCCATAATAATCTTAATTAATTAATGGAATCTTAATGTATTACGTTTTGAATTTAAATTAAATGATAATAGAATAATTTTCAGTAGTTATAAGTGTAATATAGTTTTTGAGTTGATTTATACACAATTAAATATGAATTGAAATTGATTTTAATTCGTTATTTTTTTGTGATCACAGTAAGGGTTAACACCATTTAATCAATAATTTAAACATATAATAATAAATATTATGTGTTAATTTAAGTTTGAAAAATATAAGGCAGGGATTTTGAAACATTAATTAGATTATTTAGTAAATAATGTTATGGATATATAGCTAAGAATCCCGATATATCTTTTATTGGAAATATATATGTATATATTTATTTATTGGTTTTCCGCACATATGACTATATTTTCTTGACAGATATAATAAAATGTAAATTTGTACAGATAAAAATATATGTAATATGAACATGGATTGTTTCGTTTTTTATTACTTATCTGTTTTAATAATCTTAAAACTGCAATCTATTATGCAGGGTGATTTATAATATTTATTACAATATATTTCGGAAAAAAAATCACAAAGTTTAAATAAACTTGAATTGATTTGGTGTTTTTTTTAATTTGCCAAACGCGGATTTTTTTAAATTTTAAATGGTATCTGGGTTACAACAATAAATAATTTCAAAATTCTTAAATTTTGAAACAATAATTAAAAAAAAAAACTTAATTTTTTTATAATTTCCAAATAATATGACAAAAGCTTTTTACTATTATAAATCAGCCCGTATAAAATAGTATCATATCCTATGTATTTATTTTTCAAAATATTCTAGAGGTAACTATTACAACACCAATCGGAGAATCCAATAAAAAGTTGATTTAGAATCAATTATCTCATTTCACGTTGCTACAAGCGACAAAAGTGCATTGTTTAGTTTTTGAACTTAACAATTTATTTGCAACACAGGCAGGTAATAATATAAAGATTATAGACAGTGGGTACCTATGAACTTTTTTTATAAAAAAATATAAAAGTACTAGAATACCATCTCGAAAATCCAATATACTCTACCGGCAACCTGTATCACAACGATAAGCCGGCTATCAAATCCCAAAAGCAACCCAACGGACACATTTAAAAACCGGGTTGAAGATTTCGATACGGATATCAGTATCATTTTCACATCTAATTTTAAATACAAAAAAAAAATTAAATTTAATATAATTTTACATTCTAATATACCGGTCGTTTACGGGATTTCCGTACATAGGTTTTTTTACAACGCAGCAATTATTTTTTTGATAAAGTCGGCTGGTTTTCCTTTCTCGCCTTTTTTTCTGGTTTGCTTTCTTGTTTTTTGCCGTCTTCTTCTTATTAAATTAAAATAAAATAAAACTGGCAAAAAATTGAGATTATCTCATTATCTTTTCAAGGCAATTCTTTTGCGCCAGATAAGGAATTTTTTCTTCTGTAAATTAGATACCTTCCATTTTGACGATAGCAGCAATATTTGCAAATTTTATGGAGAAAGGGTGCTTTGTAGGTTGTAAATGTCATAAAACAACCACAATAAGTGAAGATGCCGAAATGCAGGAAATAATGGTGTTCAATGATCGGAGAAGATTCAAATTTGTCCATTCGTGAAATTTCAGTAAAAATTAATATTAGTGTGGGTAAAGTTCACACGATTCCAAAAAACATAAATATCGTTAGTATAAATACCAATACCAATACCAGCGTAAACTGGAATACTTGGGCCATGTGATGAGAAACAGCAAGTACCGCATTCTCCAACTCATAATACAGGGTAAAGTAGATGGCAGGAGGGGCCCAGGCCGAAGAAGGCACTCCTGGCTTAAGAACTTGCGAGAATGG
>JARJEC010049522.1:0-11586 GCA_030264575.1 Tachinus sp. AB-2021 | reverse complement strand
GTGTCCGTGTGCGTGTGCGTGTGCGTGTGCGTGTGCGTGTGCGTGTGCGTGTGCGTGTGCGCATAATATAAGATAAGGGCAAGCGAAGTATGTCGAACAGACCAACCGGATTCACCTTAACTTTTGTACTACCCTCCACTCTACACCAATTCACATTAGGGAAAGTTTTAGTACGCATTGCGACCACTAGTTTATTTTTAATTATGCAAAAATCACGGTGAAATATAAGTTCTAAAACAAAAATTAACTTAACTAGTTTGTAAAAACGCATGATAGGATGACCTACGTTACTATAAACATTACACTTTGGGGTGAAGTTATGAGGATCCCCGAGGAGATTTGGATTAATCATGGATCACACTATGGATTACAATAACAATCTCAAATTTCTAAACCTACTAAACTAAACTTACAAAAGGACCATCACCAATTCCTACAAAAGAGATGGAATACAAAATAAATGTTATTTCATATGCGTGTTTGATCAAATTAACAGTAATACACAACATTTATACACATTCCTGAAAAATTAATGAAAATTAAGTTTAAGAAAACTACACATATGTACATATAAGTATAGAGTTACACATTAACACTTTTACATTTTTTACACTAGAAGTGACCACATTAGCATCACATTATAAAGTAAGGTAGAAATGTAATATTATTTATTGCAATGTTATAGATGATATATTATATACAAGTGAAAAACGCTATGCGGTTCGTAGAATACAATTTTACGATTGTATAATTGACATAACTTGAGTTAAATACTATACTTTATCTTAAACTGTGCAATAATTTGTAGCTATATTCTCAATTATTTTAGACATCATTTGACATAATATTACTTATGTTAGAAATAATTGTCATTCATATATATTTTGTTGCCACATTTAGTTTCTTTGTTATTCTAATGATGAAAGATGTTATTCAATAATGTAAGATTATTATCAAACTTAACAAGTCTAATAAAAACTTTTTCTCAACCATACTCAATAGTAATTAAAGTAAAAGTTGTAATTCTGTAAAATAATTAAATAAACTATAATAAAGCTCTAAAAGATTTTATAAATATGTTTTTTCCTTATATTGTGTTGGGAGAATTGCCGTACGATAATATTACTTAATATATAACACTAAAACCGCAAGGAGTGTGTAAATGTTAATTTTGGTAGTGGTCGTAGATAAAAATGATTTAAAAAATTGAAAAATAACCAGAAATCAGCATATCACTATATGTATGTTTTGACTAAATATAATCTACTGGCAACTAGTATCGCTAAGCCAATTTAATCATTAAATTAAAAAAAATAAACAAAAAAGTTGAAATGATTTATAAAATTTTATCATATTCAGACAATTAATTCTCTTTTCACAAAAACTTATCAGTGCACTTTAATGATTTTTGCATGGCATTAGTACAGGAATGTGTTACTTGAATAATGATTAACGTCGCTTTATTTCTTCTGCGGAAGTAATCACTGACACTACAAGTAAATACTACCAAAAAAGAAAATTATGACCAAATTTTAATAATTCTAACCAGAATTACTAACGTGCACTCAATATGTTGACCGTAAACAAGATTTATAATTTCTTTTTATATCTCTAGACATGTGTGCTCACTATTTCCTTGGCCCAAAAAAGTGAACGTTATCATAAGTATGTGTACTGCGGGGTTGATCTCGACATCTTTGAAAGCAGTCAACACAAATGGAATTTGTAAAAAATGTTACACTGTAGTTTTCCATTACTGAAGTGTACGTTTTTGTGTCAGAAAACATATGCCACTTACGCAAGCTGGTGAATCAATAGTAACAAGTTATTATATGGTTTTAAGTAAAAGACTTGTTATCTAAAAAAAAAGTTTAAAATATAAGTTGTTTAGAATTGCATTTCTATAAAAACCTCATTTATACAAATATTCAATTTTTTGCGTATTTTGTACTTCAAAAATACATATTTTATATACAAAATATGAGTTTTTTAATTAATTTAATTGCAAACTATAGTTTAAAAACGATCATTGCGTAAATTTTTTTACAAATCTCGCTTTGTTTTTCTGGAGTTCAATTTTTAATATTTCAGATATATCAGACAAGATCTTTCGATAATATTTAATTAAAAATTTAAAGTCTACAATAAAATTATACAATTGACGCACGACAACACAATATCAAAATAAATTTTTAAACAAAGTGCATGTGAGACAAAACAGTGACTAAATTGGTTATACAAGAAGGGGTAAAAACGGTTAAAATTTTGATGGGTTCTGTGAAGGGTTTATTACAAATTTCAAGAAAACTCGTGTTACCTTATGCTTAAATTCATTTATTTATTTTCACTTTTGTCTATCTTAAGGACAAATATTCCTATGCACTTTAAATAAATTTTATACGTTCTAATATGATATAGTAACGCCACTGCCATAACTAGACGTAATGTACTCTGCTCTGTCATTATACCACTATAGGTGTTAGCAATTACCAGATAAAGGGTTACGTTGATCCCATTTATTCTATGATGACACGATTATTACTGTAATCATCAGCCATTAGTCATGACCGCCTGTTCACACCTAATGTGTGGTCTTATAACGATGTTTATGCGTGATTCTATATAGGAATCTATTCGACAGTATTAAGAATAAATTTTACATAAAGTAGAAGTTTCTTATATTGACGTATTAAATATATTTATTATTTAACATTATAAAACATGTGTTCATTTGATATATAAATTTATAATCTTTACTCAAAAATTTCTTTTTTGATTGTTGAAGCTTATACTTAAAAACCGGATTAATAGCATTTATGCTTACGCTAAATATTTGTAGCATATACAATTTTTTTTAATTTGAACAAAAATTAGAGAAAAATTTTCCTTTTTTGTTTTTTTTTTTTTTGTTTTTATTATTAATTTAAAATTTTATGTTTACTATAGCTTTTTTGTGACATAAATATTTGGCTAACATAAGAAAAATATTCAAAAATAAATCATTTTTAAATTAAAAGAGATTATTTCGCACAATATATAATTTTCACCAATCGTCTGACTAACACATCAACATTCTTTATGATTAAACGGTTTCTCTGGCTTAAAGTGGCAGAAGGGAAAATTAGTTTAACTTTATACGTAACAGTGAAAGTGATACGAGTGATACTCAACCCGACCACACATTTTTTAATCCAATCATGTTTAAGCAAAAACTTACAATAGAACGATAGTGTACACTTTATCCAGAATATACATAATTTACAATTTGTGATTTTTTAAAGAGTTATTATAGCAAAATTTAAATTCTTTAAAAATAACAAGTGTCAACGTTAAAACATGTTTCTCATCTTCGTAAAATAATATTTTTGATTTCAAATATTATAAATATCGTAACATACACATTATTACCAATAAAAACCGATTAAAAAATATGTCAGTATTAATTGCGTTAAGCTTCTTTCGTAATGTTTGTGCTTTTTTCAAAGTATATGATTATTTTAAGTTTTTTTCGCATAAATTTTGAGCCATTTTAAATTCATATTAATGTGTTATTAATCCGGTCTCTACTTATACTTGTTGAAACTCCGTTTTAATAATTATATCACCACACTGTGGTATCATCGGGCAGACGTAATTTGGAAAATTATTATATATATATATATATATATATATATATATATATATATATATAATCAAGAAATAATTCATAATTTCAATCAACATAAAATTTGGAGAGAATTAATTTGTAATTACAATACATTGGCCTGATGATGTCGCACTGTGGTAAATCAATTCTTTAGATTCATATTTTTCATATTTGTTTCTATCTCCGTATGATGATGACCAGGTAATTGGTCAAAACTAATCCGGTTTAATAAAGTTTTTTTGTGATAAGATATATAAAAAGTTATTTTATTTATTAATAATACTATATATAAAAACTGGAAATTTTTTTTTTCGTAGAGGAAAAAACCATAATAACTGCTTTTCTTTTTAATGCATTTGCTTACAATGTCAAAAATAATTCTTATTATGTTTTGATAAGTTTTCAATTTATTTAAAATGCAGACACAATTTTGATTAATTATATATTAATTTCTTAGATAAATTTTATCTAAAAGCATAAATAAATAGGCTAATGTTTATTTTGTTAATAAATGTAACAACACTAAGCTATACATTTCTAATAAATAGTTTATTTGGTATACAATACTGTTGATATTTAGTCTTCTTCCAAAAACAAACAAAAATGAATTATGTAAGACCCAAAGTTTGTAATTTTTGTGGATATT
Organism: Tachinus sp. AB-2021; assembly: GCA_030264575.1. Taxonomy (NCBI): domain Eukaryota; kingdom Metazoa; phylum Arthropoda; class Insecta; order Coleoptera; family Staphylinidae; genus Tachinus; species Tachinus sp. AB-2021. The sequence goes on along the minus strand of JARJEC010049522.1, from coordinate 7,294 downwards.
ATATGTTTTCCAAAGTTAAAGTTATTAATTAAGATTTGTTTCCAATAAGACCTGTACTTTTATACAATATATATCCAAATAACAAATTATCAAAATGTATCAACTATGTAAAAAATCATAAAATATAAGCGTAAATAAAACTAATAAATAAATTTAACAAAATGAGATATACAAAAAAAATGTAAATGAATGAATCTTAATGTTAATATAATATAAAATACAATCTTCAATAATAAAAATAAATACTTTTAAAAATGTAATCGAATTTAATAATTATAATATGCGTATTAATTAAATGTTCTATTTTGTTTTGGAGAAACTATTTACTGAACATAATAAACGCGCGCTCACAAACTTATGACGAAACATTTGTTACACATTTATAATGGTTTATAATAAATAATAACAACCATCATAAAATTATAGCTGTACCCACGTGTTACAATTTATTTCAAATTAAATTAACTCATTTGGTTCCTAATTAGAAACTAATTGCTCCCAAAACTGACAGCAGATTACTAAATTATAATTCCTACCATTGAATTCGGCGTAGGTTTTTACTTAATTATACGAGCTGAGCTTTGTAAATTGTAAAATAAATGTTTTGGATGCCATATTTTTACAGGCACTATTTTAAATTTAATAGTAGAAAGTCTTACTTGTAAACTGTCTTAAAATAAATCAAGATATAATGAAGCGTTTTTGCAACGATAAACATGTTGGTTTGCTGTTTTAATAGTGGGTAATACATTTTAAAGCGGGAACTCGTTAATGCCTTTCTCATTACCAAACAGACTTTTGTATACACCTCTACACAATTGTTAAAACGCATTTGGGTATAATTACACAAATTTGCTTTTATGCATAACTAGCTATAAATGTAGATATAAAGACTTAAATTTATATAAAATTTGAATATGTTTAAACATATGATTTATTTATTTCAAATAATAAAATACTCACTTTATATGTTAAATTTTATTACAAAATCAATATTTTAATAAAATCATGAATAAAATGTCATTGGCGTAACCAAACGTAATCACACTGCTACAAACAACACGAATAATGTAGAAATAAATAAGATATTGCTACAGAGTTTTTTTTATAAAATATGTGACACTTTGCAGAATTTTGTTAATTTTCTGATTAGAGGTTGAAGTAATTAATTTGTTTAAAATTGGAAATAGTATTGCATAGTAAACTTGAATAAAAACTTTTTTTTACTTTGACCAAGAGTTTCGAAATGATTATTTTTTTAGTTATTGCCAGTTCAGTTAATGTAAACCAAGAACACCCCTTCCGACAAGGCCAAAATTTGAAGTAACGCCACTGATCACGCCGTGCACAACGGCTAAAATGCACATAGTGACAACGCCACTCACAACTGTTCTGGCTGCAACAACCCGGCAACCACGAACTTCACCTAAGACAGTATGGGTATTTTTCCACGCCAAACAATTTGGAACATGGTGATATTTACAACCCACAAAGAACAGACGCACAAAGCCTCCACACAGTGCAGACTTATCAAATACGGCAGATACAGACCAAACTAACCATTCTACCATACCACGGCAGAGATTTTTTCTGAAACCCAACAATTGACAAAAACGGATTCGTCCGAGATTAGGGTTATCACCAAACTTCTAATCATTATTCACGACGTCGATAACCTGCACAAGATTTATTGTTTTTCTTAAAAAACGCTGAACTGACACTCACGGATTACGGAGTGCAAATTAAACCCTTGCGGCTAAACTACACTTGCTTAACACATAGAACAACATTCCGTAGGACCACCTCACAATTCCAATACGACAGGTGTACACATCGCGCGCTCTACGTATTAACCAAATGGAATCATTACAGAGCAAAAAACGGGGTAATCATGAACAACTCTACGATTTCATTCTAACTAACAACACAAAATCAATATGAGAGATGGTACCCAGGAAAGACGAGGAAGCCATTGTACACCTGATTATGACTTTAGAAAGTCATATTTTAAAGATGCTGTTTGTCAAATACTATCTACCATCGACAAACTGTATTCAATTACTCTGCATATTTTTCGACCCGCTGTATCTAATAAAATAACCGCCCAACTCAAAAAAGCTGGCAAAAACAAGAGGATTAAAACTTACCCGAGTACCCGTTTTGCCAACAAAGATCACTTCCATCGTAACTACCACATGTTAAGAAAGGAGCGGAGAAACTACAAAAGAGCCGGGCGCCAAAACTAAACGGAGACAACTGGCACAAAACAAACGGCTAGTTCAATGTCTTAAGTTGAGGCACCCCAATAGTGGCGATCCACGTCGTAAGACAAACATTCAAATGCCTGCTTGATACTGGCGCAGGTAGGCATGAGTTTCTGGTGTCACACTCAGGAACGTCTGATTTCTTCCGCGCCAGCATTTATTTAGGAAAATAACAAAGATACCTTCTTCTGTCTTTTGGGGACAACTTAAAATCATAAAAGGACACAAAGAGTTCCTCCTATTGAAAATGGATTTCTAAGTACGCATCAACACTAATTCCAGGCACTTTTGAAAAGATTTGGGGAACTATTTACTGCAAAAGATCAATTTGCAGATGTTCCAAAGAACGTTGAACATACAATTCGGCCAATGCATAACAATTCAATTGCACTATTATACAACCCTATTGAGTAAATAAACATTGCAAGCAAATTATAAACAATACAGTGCAAGGAGCTGCTTGAGCAAGGAATAATTGAGGCATCTGTTAGCCCTTACTTTTCGCCTATTATACAAGTAAACAAGAAAATGTTTGACCCAAAGCTCTACGTTGATTACCACAAATTCAAAGCGGTAACTCTATCTGAACCGACGGCAATGACTGTTATCTAAGATGCACTTCTAGACTTAGGGGAAGCTACCATATTCACCACACTGGATTGGAAAAGCGGGTATGAACACATTACTACTTTCGAGTGCAGTTTGGGCTCAAAAACGCCGTAGCCACGTTCCAGCGACTTGCAAGTCTGAAAGTTTTACTGGATTCCTAAATGAGTTAGCCATCGTGTACTTAGATGATATTATCATTTTTAGCAAAACCTACAATAAAAACTTAAAACACCTGGTTTTAGTGTTAAAAAACTACAAAACATTTTTTAGGCTTAAGCATCTTAAAACGACCTAAAACGGCGAGAAATGCAAAACAAAGTTGTGGCAAGAAAATGCCCGTCCGTCCTTTACTTACTTTGTTTAGTGGCAAGTCAACCTGATGGATGAACTAATGAAGTGAAGTACTACACAGTTGATTAAATAGCTTCATTGTATTTCCTGACAATATTGACATTTCTAACCATTTTGATTGTAAACATCTATGATAACGCTCTGCGGCCGAGGTTTATTTAAAAATTATCATCACCGTCACTGTCAGTCACATATAAATGTACATACTTATGTGGCGTGCGACGCTGTTAGTAAGTAAGTGAGTGAGTGATAATGTGGGAAACTCTCCTTGGGACCGCTGAGCATTTTTTCTTAGTGCTTATACAAAACAGTCGAATTTTACCATTAACGATTTAATGCTATAATTCAAGAGGTTTCGAATCATCGCAAATATGACACATACCAAATTTATATTTGTCTAATATTTGTAATATATACATATTTAAATATAAATAAATGTAAATAACAGTATTTTTTATTATTTAATTTAATTTGGTTGTCAATTAAACTTAAGCATATTTCCTAATCAATAAAAATACAATAAATTTAAATAATAAGGATTATTCATACACAAATATGAAAAAGCAACATATAACATTGCTAACTTAATAAAATTTGAACTATTAATTGATTTTAAAAATTAATTTACGTTAAGTTGGTTTGTTTTTGTTTTGAAGAGATAGATTTTTGTAATGTGTTAAGTAGATTAAGAAAACAGAAATATAAAAATAATAAACATTAAGTTTGTTAAACCTAAAAAATATTGTCATATTTAGAATTATTAGAATCATTTAAGATAATATTAATAATTTGTGTATGTAGCTACGAAACATTCTAAATGATTTAAAAATTTACTATTAACATTATTTACTAAAGCTATTAGCCACATATCAAATTTTAAAGAATTGTAAGTTTAAGTAGTGAAATATACCAGTAATATATTATAATCTTTATATATTATATTCTGTGTATATTGGAGTATCCAATGAACGGTGTAAAAAATCAATAAAAAAGTACAGATTATCTTAATATTTTAGTTTTAATTTGCATTACTACTTAAATTCAGTTTGTGGCTAATGGCCTTGTTTCCTAAATATAAGAGATTTCATCACAAAAACAATAAATAAAAAAATTATAAAGGAAACCGATAATAAAAATACACTTTTTATTAATTACATTATGCAGGCAAGTATAAATGTAGTAGGTAAAAATTGCCAACCCGCTCTGCTATACAGTCCATACGGCTCGGGTTCGTACCGAATGGTAATTTTTGCAAATTATTTTTGCGGTTCAAAATGCAAGCATTGTACACACCGTTGATACTGTTGTTACCAGGCCCCTAGAAAAACACCTAGACTAGATCAAAGATTATCCCGTCCCAAAAACATGCCGGCAGCTGGCTAGGAACATGCAATTGCAACAATACGTTCCCCGGTTTGTCGAACCGTATCAACCCCACCAACCTGTAACACACTTGCAGTTCAGAGTGCAAGCGGAGGCTTTTTAAATTGGAATCTACTTTAACAAAAAATCCCGGACGGCAAGAAACTCTTCATTAGTTTTAATTCCGCCAAATTCAACGATACCGAAAAGAAATACGTAAATCAGGAGTGTCTTGTATTAGTATAGGCCTTGGAAAGATATCGTCCACTGCTCAAAGGTTGCACTTTGTGTCTAGAACTGATTTGCTGGCACTCATGTGGCTCTCAAATTTAAACGACGAAAAAATGAAGCAAATGAAAGAAGAATACGATACAAAATATAAAAATAAATTATAGTTAAAAATTTATATTCTTATTAAAATCTACGTCACAAAACTGCCAATATATGTTATGAAAAATTGACAAACTATAATAGGTTTAAAAAAATCTTCTTTCTGAGATAACAAAATTTTTAATAAATATAAACTTTAAACACAAGAGTAAAACAAAGTATACTGTGCATACTTTGTTTTCAAAAGGTTTATAGATAAATGAGATAATAGAAGAAAAGCATTCCTTTTATATAAAAGAACAATAACACTCGGACAATACGCATAAGGTTATAATATAGCTAACAAGCTAAAACAAGAAAATTGATAGAAGAATACTTTAAAAAATGTAGAAAGTAAACGAAAAAAGGCATTTACGGTTCACAAAATAAATGGTAAGAAACAGGAAATTAGAAGTAAAAACACATTAAACGTAGTTGGCAGCAAAAACATTTTAACGAAGAACAATACACGTTCATAAAAATAAATCATTAACACGCAATAACAAAGAAATAAATTTTTGAAAAAAAAAACAGATATAAAAAGCATTTAAAATTTTAAAAATTATTCCGCAACACACATAAAAAATAATTCAAATTGAATTGATTGCATTCAAAGAATGCTTGCAAATTATGAAAAAATACTTGTAATTATAATGGATTTACGAAAAAAGATGTCATATTAAGGTTAGAGTTTCAATTAAAAATACAAGTATAAAAATTTCGTGTAAAATATAATTTTATTAACCGCAGAGATTGCATATCTAATAAAACCGATTGCAAATGTTTGCATAAGTTAAGCAACGTTAGGCAGGGTCAGTATTTGAATGATTGAATTTCCTTGTCTATCGATACCGTACCGCCTTTGAGAAACAATTAATGACGCTCTAGATACCGGAAACAAATTTTTAGAATAACAACCTTTAGCAGTGCATATAGTTTTGTGTATGTTCTTATTACGTAAAGAACAGTTTACAAATTTAATATAAAAATCTAAAATGTTGGACTTATTAAAACAATCTTTGATTAGTCTCAGTTATATTATAATACTTTGCACTGTTTTATTATAGAGATTCATTTTGCAATAACGTTATTTCTAAAAATAGCAGCACACACACGTGAGTTCGATTACTAAAATTATTCATTGCAAATGAGCTTTTTTACAGTTTTTTATAAACTAAGCCTGATATTTTTTAATTTAACTAGGTATTTACCATGTCCATTCTCGGCTTTATTATAAATCTTATATAGTTTATTTGAGTAGTACTGCTTGATTTTTTTATTAATTTAATAATAAAACTTTCAAATTCATGATAAATAATTTTATTCACTATTATTATTTTCTAGAAAAAATAATTTTAAGCCTTATAAATGATTGTTTGGATAAGGATAATTCATAGATGATTTACGAAGAAAACATATAGCTGCGTATTGTGCGATAATGTCTCACGGCTGGATTATAAGATAGATAACTTAATACAAATATGAATATTAATAGCGCAAATTGGACATTATATTTAGTAGTTTTGAAGTTTCGGCAGCGTTTAGAAAGTTGATTGATTATACTGACCACATTTAAATTGATCGCGAGGCGCTATTCATGCGTAATTTAACACTTCCTACGGCAAAACCACCTTAAATGGATGAGTAATTGACCATAACGGTGGCTTTAAAGCCCACGGTTTTCTTAACAGAAGTTATTAGATTGCTATCGGGTGGCTATGCTGCCGAGGTGCGACCATCTCAAATCACCAACTTACTATACTAGTTACTTTAGCAATATCTCACACGTCAAAGATTTATATATGTATGTGCAAATCTATAAAATTACTAAACTTGTAATCATCTAATAGTTTAAATTATATTCCAATTATTAAAAATAAAATTTAAAACATGCAAATGAAAAAAAAGATTTTTTGTCTTTGCTAGGAACTTATGAAGCTTATGTGTTTTTTATTGACAATTTTATCATTAAAATATCAGCAATATTTAGTGAAAAAGCTACTTTAACAACTTTAAGAGATCCACAAAATTATGGGTTACACAGAACACAGCACTTGCAAAACATAAGTAAAAGTTAATAAAGAAGAAAAATTGCATGTTTTATTACAAGTTGCAAATTTGCATACTTTGAAAATTTTTAATCAGTATCGGAAAATACGCCTTCTCTAACTTATTAAAAAATGCAATTGCAAAAGCTTTTTACTATTCTTTACCAAAGAAAAAGTATGTATGTAAGTATGTATGTATGTATGTATGTATGTATGTATGTATGTATGTATGTATGTATGTATGTATGTATGTATGTATGTATGTATGTATGTATGTATGTATGTATGTAT
>JARJEC010049477.1:0-22288 GCA_030264575.1 Tachinus sp. AB-2021 | reverse complement strand
TTTTTTGTTTGATAGATATATATATATATATATATATATATATATATATATATATATATATATATATATATTCAATTTTGCCTAATGGATGAGGTGCATTCAAGCCTGTCCTTTTAAACATTCATTCATAATTGAAATCCTTTTTGATATCCTATTTCCAGGTAGGTATACAATTATATTTCAATGTTAATAAAAAATATTAGTTATCCGCAGAATAATTTGAAATTGTGTTTTATATAATAATATTATAAGTAATTTTGTTCACCTAAAACGCTTATTTACTCGCTGGCTTGAATATTGCAAGTTATGCCTGTCTGGCACTATGCAATTTATTATATAAATGTTGTACAGTTTATTAAGTTAGGGCATTGGCAGAATTTAAAATAACAACCAAAAAGAATCAATAAACTGTACAACTTTTGACATAACTAATTGCATGGTGTCGAGAGGGATTTAACAAGGTAAAAATGTAGTTATTTGTTTTTGGTTGATTTAATATGTATTAAATTAATTATTTCAAATTTTATGATTTAACATCATTCAACCGTGCTGCATCACTGTTAGAATTAAAAATTTAAAATATGCTGCGTAGTCTGTACAAATCTAAAATAACAAATCATAAATATAAAATATTTATTGTCCAGTGATTTTAACTTAATTGTAAATATTGAAAATTGACTTAAGTGGTACGCTGCAATTATAAGAGCAACTTATAAATAAACTAAAAAATGTAACTACATGATATCTAGACTAATAGATATAATATTTATTAACAATAAATATAACTATAAAAGAGATGGTCAGTGTAGAAAATATTGTGATTAGCAATATTGAATATTGGCTTCAGTAGTACACTACAATTATAACAGCAGCTTATAAATAAACTAAGAAAAATTAACTACATTATATCAACACTGATAAATATATTATTTATTAACAATAAATATTACCATAGGAGAGGTTGACAGTGTAGAAGATATCGTGATTATAAATTGGTAAAAGGGTAAATTTTACATCATTCATAATTATTGGTTGTATACAAATGTTTATACCCCATTGTTTAATATATGTAAATTCTTACATTATATTATTGCACAATATAGTAGCCATGCTTAATATATACAAAGAACTAAATATCTTTAACAAAACCTTAGCAAGTCACTAAGCTACCATCTTTATTAAGGACAACATTGACTTTACGCAATTTCAACGAAGTTAACAAAACGTAAATAAAAAGTTATGAACTATAACTAAAAACATTTACCAAATTAATTAAAAGTTTAAAACATATACAATACTGAACACTTATTTTCAATATTAGGCACAGAAAGAAAAATTGCAATTCTCAGGAACAAAACAAAGCCAGTTACAGTTAGCTGCTCGTTATTAATGTATATAAATCAATGGAAGAATGACTACGTTTGTTAAAAAACTTTAATTTTTAATTATTTCACTAGCAAAATTAACGCCTAACATGCATAGTTTCCCAATATCAATATAATCGAGTAAATCGTTAACAAAATTAAGAAATAGAAGTGGTCCTCAAATACTACGCGGTACCCCAATGTCATAGCTATCAAAAAGTTCTGATTCACTTTTGTTCAGTTTAACAATTATTTTGCGGTGTCGTTTACAGGACCCCGTATGCCCAGTGCTAAAAGTTTCTTCATGATGTAAGAGAAATTGAGACAATCAAAAGCTCGTGACAAGTCAAAGAAAAGTACTAATCCCTTTTTATTTTCATTTAGCTCAGTATATATTTATTGTACAAAATCAGTTAGAGTCGTGTCTGTTGAATGATTTTTTCTAAAACCATATTGAGCAGTGCTAAATTTATTAAAATTATTCAAAAAATTAGTTATATGTATAAATACTGCATTTTCAACAATTTTATTTGTTAAATTTCTAAAAATATACTATGTTTTAGTCCGACTGCGCGCACCCGATATCCTATTAGGAAATGCTTTGGAATTGCATGATCTTAAATTAAAAGTACAAATAGTATTTTTTAAGGTTAACGATTCATAGTTGAGTACTGCATTATTTACGTTTTAGTCACCGTAGAGTACTATGTGCAAATATTTTTTACTTATTATTAAAAGCATATTGAATAATGTAGTTATAAATTGTTCATAATCACTATTTGGTGCCCTATTTACATAGATTACACACAATGAAACATTAATTTCAACTGCACCATATTCAATGATTTTATCAGTGCTTAATGTTTCTAAATTTTTTAATCGCTTAAATTTTGAGAAAATTTCATTTTTTGCAAATATTAATGAACCACCGTGTATAAAACTATTCCAGTAATAGAAAGCAATAAGTGCATAATTACTTATATTTAATGTGGAAATTTGTTAATTAAATATCCAATGTTCGCATATGCAAAAATATCCGCAATTACAGCAAGATTTAAACAGGGGTCGGTGGGTCGATGACTTGGTATGTGCATGTATTTGCACATCCTTCGAGAGTACAGAACGACTCAACTATTTTGTTAGTTTAAATTTGTCTTTATATTTATGTAGAGACAAATTTAAGTGTTCCATTTTGATACTTTGTACTTGTCAAGTCGTACGTCGTATATCAGAGCAACGAGAAGACGGAAGAAAATAACATTAGCACGTCGCAAATATTAATTAAAAAGAACATTTATATAAATAAAAAGTAAGTGTCCTTGGACCATACAGCAGAAGTAAAACTTCGATTACAATTTTTATTCAAAAATTATTAAGCTCCTCATCAATTATACATCTTCTTTTTCTTTTGCGACAGAGTTTAATTTTTAATTCGTTTGACGCAAAAAAGGCAAAAGATATAAAATCGATGGGTGGAACTGAGATATATAAAAAGCTAAATTTGACTTTAAAAACATGTGCCAGCCAAAATAATTATTTGTAAATCAAGGCCAGAAAGTACTACTTTGTTGGACGAGTCTGAAAGTTACAAGACGAGCGAGCGAAGCAAGCATCAGTCGAGCACAGCTAAGAGAATTTTGGCAGTGGTGTACAGAAAATTTTTTTGCGACTACAGTGCATGATTACTAAGCATAGTATAAAATATAAATTAGATATAATAATTTGTAAGTATGTTATTGGTATATAAAAAACTATAATAATTTATTGGGTAACAAATTTAACACTGCGGTTTTTACCTGTTTGTTCAAAATGGGTGGAGTAGAATCAAATTGTATATCACTATTAGACATTTTATATTATCGAGTTGACAATCAATTAGATTGATGCAGTTTATATTAAATTCATAAAACGACAATATAACCTTGCATTTTCCTAAACAACAGTGGCATTGGCAATTTTGTACTGCAACTTTTCGGCCTGAAAGTATGTTGCAGTACGGAATTGTCACTTTCAGGCATAATAATTGCAAACAGCTACATTCTGGATGCAAATACGGCTAGAAGCAGCAATATTCAGATAAAGTCTCATAAAAAATATATTTACAATTTGATATTTAATTGATGTATGACTACAACTAAAAAACTACAAAAAGTATAGTTTTATACTATTTTATTAACTTATCGGTTTATATGACAATTTTTGTATACGGAGACAATGTTAGGTTATATCATTTAAATTATTATTAAAAAATACAATATAATTACTTAAATGGTAGATTTATTCTAAATATGTAGAACTACAATGCTAAACCAATTATTGCTATTACTATTTAAAACAATTTGCTTATTACTTCAGTCATCTGAAAATAATAACTTCTTGCCAGAAACGCTACAAACCGCGAGATGGTCCATATACTAATAAATGTGTAGAATTTAATAATAAAATTAAAATTATGAAGGGCCTTTTTTCAGCTTCCGCAATTTATTTGTGAAATGTTAACAACTGTTGTTGATGGCCTTTTTCCAAATCTAGCTCAAAGGCCTCCAAATTGGCTGTATTGTTTATAATCATAATTAACATAATTGCTAAATTTAATTTTTATATCCACTACTGCAACTTTCAAATGCTTCTAGAAGTTAAACAACGTTGAGCATGGTTAGATCTTGAATGGGTAGCTGCGTAGCCGTTACTGGTACTATTAATCCACTGAAAAATAATTAATCATGCTATAGTTATTGATGGTTGATATGTAGAATAAGAATCTTTAATTCAACGTATTCATACATATGCTAAAGGACTTTGAAAACAATGGTAGATGGTTCAAATATAAATACAACTAGTTTTATACTAAAAACATATTTCTATTTGGCTCATCACATAAAATTGAAAAAAAAAGTTGCAAAAAGCAAATTATGCGGATCTATGTTACAAACAAGTAACAAACAACAGACTAATTTGCCATTGCGTGATATGGATATCATACATTTACAAAGTTTGTCAAATCAACACAACTGTTTGTTCTTGGAATTAGATTGAGTTTGAATAAATAATTTTGTATTCTCCCAGTTTTGCTTCTTCATTCAAGCATAATTAATGTTATTATCATTTTTTTATTCCATTTAAGTTGTATTCTGTATAGTATTGAATGGATTTTTATATTGTAACAATATTTATAAAATATCTAACTAGAGTTAACAAAAGTTGGCTTACAAAATATCGCTTAATCAAATTGTATAGTAGGCATTTGGATAGTTTAATACATTGACAAAGATTAGATACAGCCATGATACAATACAATTGCACTTTTTATTAAATCAAATGAATTTTACTTTGAACATCGATGAGATTATATGATTATATAATAATAAATCAGTAACAAGTACTTTCTATGAATTTATATGATATCCCATTATCCAACTCCATCCTGTACATCGTTTCGCGCTTGACAAAGCGCTACCGCCCTTGCCTGTCCACATATTTTTTCCACGACCCCGCGAAAATATGTCACATATTTCACAATAATAGAATATATTGAAATAGTCGTCATGGATACGTCGTGATAAAGGAATCAAAGCGGAGATGGTCGACGAGATTATCTCTCCTTCCTCTCTAGTTCGATTTCCTCTTTTCTCTCTTCACGGACGTTTCTATTAGATTTATCTTGCAACACTTCTCACGTCCGCCGCTAACTTTTTTATATGTGGCCAACTTTTTCACTGGATTAGTGCAAGTTTTTCTTTTTTCTTTACTAGTCGTTATGAGATTTGAATTAATAAGAGGCGCAGAAAGGAAGGATGCATTTTTATTTATTCTTGTTTTACCGGAAGATAATGAAATGGCTTTGCAAATTATTCAAGATATTTTTTTCTTCTGCGTCGGTATTCGCTGACCGTTTTCATAAAAATATAGATTTGCATAATTAATTATATAAAAGTACAAATATTCTAATTTTTCTTTGCATAAACTCATCAGAGCACTTTTAATTTTTTTAGTCACTTTTTCTGTGTTGTCGCATTTCTCATTCAAATAAAATCATTTATTATTATCATTTACTATCTATACTAATCCGGTCTTTTTAAAAAAGTATTTTGTTATAATTATGTTATAAGAAGTATTCAATATTTGCATTTTATATTAAAAACATACAATTAAACAGTATCTACATAATATATAATGTTAATAATTTATTGTTATTGTTAATTCTTTTAGTCTGCATTGTATTTTAATTGTTACTTTTAGTTTTAGTTTTTTTACAATTTTCTATTTTATTATAATAGTTATGCATTTATCATAGTCACAGTGAGTTTTTATAAGACTGTTCCTATTAAAATGACATAAAAATACTATAAATTCATTTAGAACACAACATATAAAATACAGTCACTCTATATCACTGTATATTTTATTATTTTTTAATTCTTTGTTCAATTATCTTTTAAAAAGTTTATTAGACTTATATACAAGCCTAATGTCATTACTTATTGAGATATTAGTTGTCAACTTGGTGTATAGATTTTAAAGCAGGCTATGTCATAGATTTCTTATTTTCAAAGATAAGGTAATAATGTATTGTAACAACTATATTTATTTACAATTTATTTCAGAAAGTCGTGTGTTATCCCATTTCCAGTTTAGAACAAAATAGCGCAAATTTTTTTAAATTTAATTTTTGATAGAATAAGAAAATAAAATAAAATTATAATAAATGTTGAAATGCCTGCCCATCGATTGTAAATTCTATTAATTAAATCTACATTTGCATTGGAGGTGCCATTAATAAACAAGTTGTTCAACTTTATTTTTAAGTTCATCAAGATTTTTGGAAGATATTTAATAAACTTTATTCTTCAAGAAAACTTTTGCGCAGGTATTTTTGTTTAATGTGTGGATAGGGATACTACATAATAAACTTCTTGAACCTTAGTATTACAATGGAATACTAAAGAAGAACCGATGTTTACTCTTTTTGTAAAATAAATTTTAGGGTTATATCTACAATCTTCCACAGGTTTCAACATGATGATATTCCTCCTCATAATAGTGGTTGCGTAACTAATTTTTTAAATTACAATTTTTCTCAAAACTGGATCGGTAACCAAGGAACCGTTTTGTGACGCCTAGATCCCCTGATTTATCTATTCTAGATTTCTTTGTGTCGGATTTTTTGAAGAATAAAGTTTATGAAACATCTTCACAAAATTTCAAATAGCTTAAAAATAAAATTAAAACAGCCTGTTTATTATTGACATCTGCAATGCTGCAAATTGCAAAAGTTAACTTTATTAAGAGAGCCCACAAATCTTTACAATTAATAAGTAGACATTTTGAGCATTTAATATAATTATTATAGAATTTTTGTACCCTATCAATAATTAAATTCAATAAAGTTTATGTTCTTTCCATCTAAATTGAACTAGAGATACAACACTATCTGAAATAAATTGTAAATAATAAATTAAATATCGTTGGTTCAATGAATTATTACATTATATTTAAAAATAAGAAAATTATGAGATAGTCTACTCTAAAATACATACACCAAATTGACAGCTGATATCTCAGTAAGTATTGTCCTTAGGTGTACCTTGCGTTTTTTATAATGCATAGAGATTTACATAGTAAAAATTTTATTGGCTCTTTTTTAATTTATTTCTAGAACAAATGTTTGCACCATTTTTGATACACTGTAAATTTACATTGTCTTTGAAAATTTTAAATAAATTAACGCTTACTAGCCAGACGCAACCGGAAGCTCGAACTAAGTTCGAACTTTGTTAACGCAACTGTCCCAAATGGGGACAGGAAAAACGCACTATATAATAAATAAATATACTATAATAACATTTGTTTATTCAGAAACGTATCTATTATAAACCCTATTTTTGCTGTTGCTCGAGCATCAACCAGCCTCAGGCAAGCAAATAACTACTTTTTGCCCAGAGATACAATATACTATAGATCCATCGAACACTGGCCCAAGCGTCAAAATTGCCAAGTCACACTTTCTGTATATTAAAGTGAATAAATTGAAACAAAAAAACTAACGTTCAATTATAAGATTATATTAAGTCTAAAATAAAAAAGGTATTTTGTTGGTAAATTTACTATGTGCTAATAAGATGCGGACAATTTGTTGAAAATAGTTACCAGTAATCAGTTTTAATTTGTTTTTCATTTGTATATATCATATTATCAAGTCACCGTATTCAACTTAAAAATATGTTATGTAAAATATTTACTAGCTCATTAAAATTTAAATGTTTTTTTTATTTGCGTTGTTAGTAGACCCAGTAAAGCACCCGTTTTGGATTCGTTACTGAGAATTTTGGATGCTAATTTATCTTATTTTTTATTAAATAATAAAGAAGTAGTGTTAATATCTTCCAATAATTTTATGTAAAAAGAAATTAAACTTGTATTTTAATATAGTAATTTGACTTCATACCGTCTATTATGTTAAATGTACTATCAATTATAGCCGGTAGGTAAGTTATAACATTATCAAAGCTGGTAATAGTCGCTAAGCAACATATACCGGACTGTTTTGTTATTATAAATTAAATCATTTTTCTGTCACTCGGGTGACAACCGGAAATTTGCATTTCCCGGTAAAACAAGCAAAAGTACTAAAAATATAATGCTTTAATTTTACCAAAACTGGAGTTTAAAAGAGATAATTATGAGCTATGACTGTATATAAAACCCTTTTTTTACAATTTTCATATATTATCTATATAAATAAAATAAAATAAAACATTCACTACCAGAAAAATGTCTGTGTCTGTCTGTATGTCTGCATATCCTGAATATTTTGTAGGAAGTTGGCTTAGTTATGACTATTGACAAAGCTTTGAAATTTTTACAGTACTTATAACTAACTTTGACTTAAAGTCTAGGCTATAAATTATATCGATAGGAGGTTTAGACGCAAAGTTATGAAGGTTTCAGTAGTTTTAGAGAACAAGTAATTGCAGTTTTGTTCAACAGATGGCGATTTAAGAATTAAAATATTATTATTATTTAAGAAATTAAACACTATTTTATAATTATTTGATGTAAAGTTGTATTTTGTTACATAAACTTAATTATGGTAACGATAGTTTTTCAATTAAATATCTGCAACTGTCCATTATTGGGCGTAGTTAATTTGTCATACATTGTATGCAGCGATAGCAAAACTATTTTAGCATCGTCCGTGGCGTAGGTAGTAGGATGTCCTTGTTTAGTGTTCAAAAGCTATCTTTGACGGGAGTATAAAAAATAAATGTCATACTTATCTATATAAATAAAATAAAGGTTTTGTTTGCACAATGCTTAAAATTACCCTGTATTATACATTAGAGACATCAATTCTATCATTACAAAACTTTTTGTCCGTCTGTCTGTGTGGTTAGATGATCTAAATTGACCTAGATACTTTATAAAGAGTAAGTTCAGTCGTGGCTAATAATAGAGTTTTGAAATTTACACTACTTAAAAATTATCATGATTTAAATTATTATTATCGATAATTATGTCGTTATAAGGTCTAGACGCAAAGTTATGAAGGTTTGCGTAGTTTTAAAGAAAAAGTAGATGCAGTTTTGTTACAACAGTTGGTGGTTTATCAGTTAAAATATTATTATTTATAAAAATAAGCAAGCAATAAAACAAAAAACTACTCTCACCTAGAATTCACTTATGTCAAGTAAACTAAAATAAATATTATGTTTTACGATATTCTGCTTTATACATTGGAAACACTAAATAGACCAATAATCGAGCTACAAAAAAATTTCAGTACTTTTAACTAACCTTGACTTAAAATCTAGGTTTTAAATTATAGTGATAATAGGTTTAAACGCAAAAATAGGAAGACTTGATAGGTTTAAAGCGTGTAATCATAGCTACATACTTTGCTCCCCACATGGGTCGGTGGGTAGGTAAATCGGTGGGTGGGTTAGTTAGTGAGTCGATGGGTGGGTTGGTCGGTTGGTGGGTCGGTGGGTTAAGTAGTTGGTTGGTCAGTGGGTAGGTCGGTAGGTAGATTCGTAGGTCGGTATGTGATTGGGACGGTAGGTGGGTTGATCAGAAGGTGGCCGGTAAGTTGATTTACCGGTAGGTGAGTCGTTGAGTGTTAAGGTGTATGCGTCGGTAGTACAAGCTACGATGTTTAGCAAACCGACTCTCCTAATCCGACTTCAATAATAACTGTAAATGTTTATAAAAAGTGATATCAAATTTATTTTTATACTCCCGTTAATGACGGGTAAGTCTGCTAGTTATAATAATAAATTGTAAGTGATCTAAGCACAAGCACAAGGTCATCCAATATAATAATATTAATTTACAGTCTATAATGCATGAGTAATGTCTATAATGCATGAGTGTAAGATTCGCCTCAGTAAAGTAATTAATATTTGTGACATATTTAAATAAATATTAAGATATAATTTCTGTTCGTTACAAAAAATATTATACAAACAAACGTTTGCCAAATCTTGCTTTTACGTAGGAAAATTAATTTCTTGCTTAGTCCGTAAATAACTATTACATGATTGCTCATAGGGATAGTTATTAACTGTTGCTATTACATATAAAAATGACGTTTTCAAAGCAAACCCCATTTGATTTTTGGTTATACCGTCGGAATTTATAGAATCTTTTTTACTTTGATGTGTGTAGTTAATGACTTGGTTACAAGTAAGAAACAAATTAAATATCCAATACAACAAATAAAGTAATAATTAATAAATAAAATATAATACTGTTTGGTCCTCATTTTGGCTTAGCTGTAATTTCTTTGTTCATATTTGACAGTTGTGGAGAACAGTCAATAACAATTAATTATGGAGCATGTATCGCCCCAACATCGTGTTGAAGATATTAAAAAAATTAAATTACGTTAAATTGTTCTAGTTGAATAATGTCAAAAAGCCATAATATCAACTGGCCGCCACAGTCCCAGCATACGACGCCGACGGCTACCGTTTTTAATTTTCTAAGGAGGTACTTAAAGAACCAATTATACTCTAAACAGACTATCTACAACCGTAGTGCTTATTTATGGATAATATTTTAGACTTAATTATGTATGAATTTATTTTAATTGTAATCTGATCAAAGATGCACTTTGACAATCAAATTATAATTAATATGAATAAATGCTGTTTTATAAAAACAACCATATTTTTAATTTTTTAAGTTTTCTGGATAATCTTCAGTGAACGAATTAAATTTAGTAGACTATTTTAAAAAAATTGCTAGATTAAATTTCAATCAAATAATCTAATTTGTAAATAATTAATGGTGTTATGTGTCGGATACTGACACTGGCAGATATTAATTAATTTGTTAAGTTCGATTTTTCGAGTTTATATTGAATGCGTTGCTTAACGCCAGTGCACTTATCCCTGTAATTCTTGCACATGTACAATTTTCTCTTTAACTTTTGCACAAGTGCAATTTTCATTAGAAGTGGAATATAATTTGTCAAAAAATTTAAAATAGAGGGAAATTGTCAAAATAACACCAGCAGCCTGTGAGAATATAAGCAAAATTTTGCTTGAGTTTGAGTTTGAATGACATATAATTTCATATATTTTATAAATATTGTTAAAAATCATATTATATGCAGTTAATACAATATTATTTACATAATTGTGTTGCAAATAAAAGTTATTAAATATAAAATTTGGCGTGGAGCGTAAAATAATTCCAATTAATTTAAGAAGATTTGTTATACTTCAAGAAAGAGTGCTGTAATCCTAGTATCTCACTAGTTGGTAATTTAAATAAAGAAAATAAACCAAATATTTAACACAATATAATAGAATATTTCAATAAAACTTTTAGAAAATTACAAGATTGACATACTTGACAATTGTTAACACATATTTTGTTAATAAATTGATTGTGGTGAATACTGTTTACAATATTCAAATGAAGCAATTAAACATACACGTGTTGGAGAAATATTTTATAACTTTGAAGAAAAGGTATGTTTAATAAATAAATTTATATGTTATTCACTTGCAATTGCCCTTTAGTAATCCTTTATAAAAACCACGTAAATTTGTGTTTACTTGTTACTAAGTTTTATTTCATTGCAAGTGATGCGACGGCGTTAAAATGATTTAACACGCCTGCAATATTTAATCGCTTTGGAACCCATAAACAATAATATGAACTTCAACAAAACTAATAATAAAAAATACAAAATGTAACTGTTTTATTTACAAGTCCTGTATAAATAATAGATATCTTTAGTACAAGTGAGTAAAGTGCATCATTTAGTGACGTGTCTAACAGTGGGGCCCAGAAGCTGCGCAGCGGTGAGTGCCCCAATTAGATAAGAGATCAAACTACTTTACTCATGTGTACTAAACCTATATCTTTCACTTTTAAGTTATTATATAAAACTATAGATTAAAATACAATACTTTTTATTAGACTCAAATTGTATTATTTGTTTTTAATAAATCGTATGTTAACTAATCATAAGAAAATAAATAAATAGTATTTAAGTTTTTGAAACAGCAAATCAAATATTGCATTTTGTGCTTCTTCTAGAAATTTTAAAATTTATTCATTCATGTTTTGTTAATGTCACAATTTCAAAGATTTTTGGCATTGTATTTACTGTGTTATTATATTTTACGGACTTTTAAAGTGACAATTTGAATCAACATCATATGCTAACAGTAGTCAGCCTACAGGCAATCCTCACTTTAAAATGGATTATTTTTTTGTTTTTTTGTTTTGTTTATTTGAAGTCGGCCTATTTTTGTCATCTCTAGATTAATCACCGACGCCAGAGGTTAACCATATCTGCAAATTTTGCCGATAATTCATTTACGTGCACGCAACATCAAGCCAGTACGCGGGACCTATATTTTTGTTATCCGAATGAAGTTGTGCTCAATACCACTTTTTTAAGCTGAAAAAGTCGACCCTCCAAGTAAGGACTGCCCGGAAAACGGCATAACAGTTTATACTAAAATTTTACAAACATGTAAAAATAATGCTTGATACAAATTTACCTTTATACAGGGTGTTTTCTTTTAAGGCGGAGCACTTTTAATTAAAATTAAAAAAATACAGAAAAATATTTTTAATATTCATGAAATGGACTTTATTTGACAAATAATTTTACGGCATTCTTTGAATATGATTTCGGACATGTGGCAGCCGCGGCTGGTACGTAGATGACTGGAAGTCCCTCACACTGTTCGCAGTAAATTAGTATATCGGCCATACTGTGTCGAATGTTGGCTTACAAGTGCTTAATTGTTTCTGGTTTATCGGTATAGACATGGGATTTTACATATCCCCAGAGAAAATAATCTAATGGTATCAAATTGCACACACGAGGAAGCCAGTTAATAGGTCTATTTTGTAAAAGTAATCGTTTGTTAAAGGTTTCTTTCAGTAAATTAATTGTATCACGCACTGTGTGACATGTGGCTGGTAATCATGTCTTAATACTGTTCACTGTAAAGTTCTGACTATCACCATTTTTTAAGATATATGGACCAATGATTTTACCGTCTCATAAAGCGTACGAAATGGTGATTCGTTGTGGATGAAATGGTAATCGCTCCAAATGCGGCTCTGATATACGATTAAATCATGCTTTTCAAAATAAATTTGAACAATTTGCTTTGCTCCGGCGTCTATTCAAACCAAACTAACCTCAAAACAACAAAAAACTGTCAAATCCGCTGTTACAAATAACAGTGTTGTCAACTTAAAATTCACCGCCTCTAAAAAAACACAGATTGCATATTATCACAGATTCATTTATCGTTGTATTCAAAATCACATTACATCAAAAATTAATATATCAATGTCAGTTATTTTTAGATGAAAATTTTATTTATGTTGGCAGTCGTTATTTGCTCATTTGCGATTAAAACCATTACTTTCAGTCAGTCCTTACTTAAAGTTGGAAAATGACAACATTTGCCGACAAAAAGGAAAAAACATATTATATTATATGCCAGGTAACAGGTTTAACTGGCTTAATGCGACAGATTTGCCGGTTCGCGGTCTTTTCCTTGCATTGCCAGTAAAAACCTATATACTTGACTAATATTCTAAAACACTATTAAATTTTGTTATTTTACAAAGTTATTTGCAATATTAATGAAATTCTAATATTAAATTAAATAAATACTTATTTGTTGAGAAAATGGCATTTCTCAATATTTTAATATGTGTATTTAAAAATTACCCTATGTGGAGATCAAACCCTCTGACGTGATCAATACAAAAATAACCATTCAGTAGTAAAATGACTAACCTGCAACAATAAATAAAAACTAATTAATTTAATTATTTAATGTATAACTATTTAATTCTATAACTATTGCAGTTTGAATTATAAATAGATTTAAATATATGATTTTATATTAATATTGATTTAATACGTTTCGTGACATATTTATTTAAAGTAGATTAGTTTCACCGGATTAGAAATGATCAAGTAAGGCTTATAGAGCCAGTGAAAACTGACGTGCCCCAACTAACCTCGTGAAATCCGAATGTCACGGCGGCACGCTTTGTTCCCACAAAGGCTACCCTTTCTCTGTGCTAAGCTGCGCCAATTACTGAGCTCGGGTGCAAACATACAAGTAAATTTATTCAACAATATAAGGTACGACCTACAAAGTAATATTATAATTATATTGTATGATTAAAGTTAAGACAATCAAATGACAATGTTATAAAAAGTTTGATTCTTGAATGCGATATCAGACTTGTATGTTTGAGAATCAGAGAGATTTTTTGGCAAGTGTAGACAAGCAAAATAACCATACAAAATTGTTCCATTGTGTTACAATAAAATTTTATATTTAAATTGTTGAGAAATGTTATAAAACAAGTTTAAAAAAATTCAAAACGTCCAAAAAAATTTTATGAAATGAATAGAAATATCAAAGTACCTTTCAACTGTTTAGAAAATCTTCATAAAGATATGTAAAGATATTTTTAAAATGTTTGCTAAATCTTAGCAAATTACAATAATATACAAAATAAAATGGATTAAAAAGAGTATAAAGAATACAAAAAAGTAACTATGAAAACTAGCGCAAACAATTATGAATAAAATGATCACTAAATTTGGAGGAACACTGCTTCGAACTTTTTTTGAGATTATTCAAAATTAAATAAAATAAACATAGTTAAAGAAATAACCTAAATTATTTAAGCAAGCGACGGTTAAGTCCAGTTTTTGTGTATGTTAATAATTTGTTAGTTAAATATCATACTATTTCTGCTGCAATGTTAATGAATGATTTTAGTTATAAAAACTTCTAGAGTCAGTGATTAAATATCTAAGATATTCGGATATTTCACAACATAGGAATTTTAACTTTACACCATTTATTGGATGGTTTTAGTAAATTAATATATGTCGAAGTACCGATTTGTTTACCTAAAAAGTTTATTAATGTAATAATTTAAACAAATATGGAATTAATTAGAGACAATATTTAGAAAACAAAGTATTAATGAAGTCATATATTTATTTTTGCATCTGCAACTAATAATTGAAAACTTTGGGGCAGTATAAAAAGTAAAGCTTGCGCCCTTTTTATAACAATATTTTATCGTAATTCTTTGGCTTATACCTTTATTGAATAATAAAATTACACTAACTTTTTAATTGAAATTACACTAAATTTTTATTCAAAATCAAACTCGTCTATTCATTCTGTTTGTTAAATTTGGTCTTATGCTGCATCGGAATTTGGCGTATTACATCCGAAACTGGCGGTATATTAACAATTTGTTTGTATAAATTAGCTAATTTATTTTTATTTAATGGAACAACGAGCCCCGTTGAAATATTTTTTTAATTTGTTAAAAAAACTGTGAATAACTTTATGGCCTTCTTTTAAAACTATTTACTGCCTTAAAATCATTGTTAAATTGGTGTTTAATACATATTGTGTTTGGGTAGTTAGCGTCAAACCTACCAGGGTACTTTAGTAAATTGCAATAATTGCTTATTATCTTAGCATTTTTCTGTTAACAATTCAAAAACAAATAAAAAACAAAAAAACTTTAGATTTCATTTCACAAACTTCAAATATATTTTGCTTTTTGTACAGCATTGAACCATTGTTCAGGTGCATAGAATTGTTGATTTTTTCTCTTACATTTTTCAATTACAGAAAAATTGCAATTTGATGACAACTCAGTATGCAATAAAAAATATATGTTCAATATTTTAATATACTGTAACCATTAAGTCGGTATAAATAATTAGCTCATTTCCAATGGGCGGATGAAATTGTAAATACCTGAATTCATTTTTATTGTATTGTGTAAATTTGGCGTTATAAGTGCTTTTTATAAATCAAAGCTGATGACATCTTTTTGATCATTTCTCCTTGCGTTTTCTATTTAATGTTTTAAAGTAGATTCAGTAGATGCGATTTTGGTGAAATTCTAACTCAAGTGTAATTTTTTACATTCAGCTTCATTTTCTTCATTGGCATCAATTTGTATTTTTAAAGTAACGCTCGTTTTGGAGGTATCACTGCATAATAATTTGAAACCTATATTGAATTTTGTGCAGAATATTTGTTAATATATGTCAATAATAAAACAATAACGAGAAGGTTTTTAAATCAACTTAAAAAATGTACAATTAAATATTATAAATCACTAACTTAATATAAAATGCATCTCATTAAAACGATAGATGCTACAGTTATATTTACAAACTTCTAATTCTGAAACTTTGCTTTGAAGAATGTAATCTCCATCTTCTACACTATCATCAGATTTAAACGCATTCTGTTCCTTTTCACTAATTTCACGTCAAAATTGTAGTTTTTGTTTTGCGGTTAGGTTACTGCACGCGGCCATAATGTAAACAATCCTGTTTCTAACAATTTAAATATGTTAATATTTTTTAAACAACAAATATTTAAAAATTAAAATTGGGCGTATTGTAGTGATTAATTCAAATAATTATTAAATGTGGCTAATAGCCTTGTTGTCTCAAGGCCATCAATTCAAAACCACTTTTTAAGAATAAATAAAAATACTAATTTCCCTTTTCATATTACCAGCTTTATTAATTTATTATTGTCATGCATTATCTATAATAAGACAATATAATAGACCTAAGGTTGAAGCAAAATATAACTCTAGGAACGGTATATAAATATGTAAAAAATGTGAACATTATGTCGTACATTTTGAAGAAGTTAGAGAAAATGATAAAAATATTTAGCTAGCAATAATCAGTAAAAAAATTACGATTATTTTGTTTTTTATTAGTGAATGTTTAAGATTTTTGTATGCAAAATTTGACAAACAATAGCATAACGATTTTGAAGCACCCTGTATAAAAACATTTTAAAATGCTCTGAATAACGATTTTGAAAACCCCTGCCTAAACGTGTAAAACCACCATGTATTACAATTTTGTAACACCCTGGATAAACATTTTGATGCACCTGTATAATATTTTTAAACACCCTGTATAAACTCTTTAACAAACGCTATATATTCATTTTAAAACATCCTTTAAAAACATTTGAAAACTCCCAGTATACAAAGTTTGAAATACCTCGTATAAACAATTTGAATTACTCTGTATAAGCATTTTAAAACACAACAACATAATATAATAAAAACAATCAGTTATATAACAGAACTAGTAATGTATTCGAGAGAACAAATTCGTAATTCATAAGAATGGATTATCACATAGTAACGATATAATAAATAAACCTCATAAGAATAATAAAATTAAAGGATTAAACTTAATTTTCACAATTATATTGGTTTTATATCATAATAATATAGTATTAGTTTATATAGCAAGTACAGTTTTTTAATTGGTATAATTAAGACAATATTACCTAAATTAAAGTACATTAGTAAATTAGGAATAATAGTTATAGCATTCAAATAATTAATCATTTAATGCACTACACTTCAACAATACGAGTCATAAATCTCTTAACAATCAGCGCAAAACAATAGCTTGCATATTTAATAAAGTTGTCATGCCAAAATTTGTGAGATTAATAATAACAATAATAGACATTGAATGATGATTCTGAGTATAGATACAATTTATTTATAAAGTAATATGAATATTGTAAATAATAATTATTTACAATTTAAATTTTTAAATAGAGCATATGTTAAAATTAGAATATTATAATTATTAAACCATTTTACGCCATAATAATTAAAATATTCTAATAAAGTAATATATCTGATCATTACTACACTAATAAATACTTTTTGCAAAACAAAAATTATGTTTTTATTACTCGGATATGATCGGAAGTTTTAAGAAAAAAA
Source organism: Tachinus sp. AB-2021 (assembly GCA_030264575.1). Lineage (NCBI taxonomy): Eukaryota > Metazoa > Arthropoda > Insecta > Coleoptera > Staphylinidae > Tachinus > Tachinus sp. AB-2021. The sequence goes on along the minus strand of JARJEC010049477.1, from coordinate 4,607 downwards.
TGTTAGTTCTGTTTTAGATGCATTAATACACTTTTTACTGTTATCTTGGTTGTAAAGTAGAAGTTTGTAATTTTGCCAGAAGTTTTAAGTAGTCACAACAAAGTAGATAAATATGAATTATATCAATGTGTAGCCAAAGAGTAGCGTTATATTTCTATTTCTAGTAAATATGTTCTAGCAGATCTCTCAACTTATTTCTTTGAAATAATAGAAAAATATAATGGAATTACTTTTAAGATTTTTAATTGTAAAAATAACATAGAAATATATAATAATAAATGATTATTAAAACATTTTTTTAATATTAATTGTGAATGTTTAAATAAAGATGTAATATTATTGGTATTTGTAGTTATTAAAAAATCAATATTTTTGCAAATTATCAGTTTTAATATTAAATAATTAATTTAAAAATAGAAATATATTATTAAAATATTTACAAAAATGTATTTATAAATAAAAATGGTATGTATATAGAATATATAAATCATATAATAAATGGCTTTTGTGTGTTTTACTCAAATAATTATGAGTGTGCATGTTTTAACAACAAATTCAAAGTTTCTAGAGAAACGTTATATTTACTTGGTATAATTTTCATTTTTGTTGACCCTTTTCTAATATCAATATTATTGAAATATCCTGTCGAAAAAAGGATAAATGCAGTAAATTTTGTTTTTTTTTTGTTTTTATTTTTTTAATTGGCCTAAGATACTAGGAGCGCAGTTTAACTTTCTTTTACATTTGGCTCACTACCACTGTATAAACAATATTTTTATTATTTAATGTTTTTAATTTGTATATTAATAAGATGTTTAATATACGTGTTCGTGTGCGTATGTGTTTGTGTGTGTGTGTTTTCGTTCAAAAATCGGCATAAACGGTCTTGATTTGAACATAATAACAAATAAAAAACACAATTCTGCAGTAATTTAACTCTAGAAATTGAATTAAAGTAGTTTTAGATCAATATTTTAACACCTAACTTATAAAAAGGGAATAAAAATGAAAAAAAGAATGTTTGTCAATTTACAAGAATACTATGAAATTTATAACAAAAACCAATTTGTAGATCTCTAAAATCTGCATATTTTAGTTTTTGTTTCATTAAAAAATTTCAAGCCACAAAAAAATACGAATTTATTACTTTTCTCCTTTTAGGACAAAATAAAAAACCGATAGGTGGCGCCTTTGAGATGGCCAAATGCGGAAAAAACCTACGTGATTAGTGTTAGCCGGTGTCAAAACCTGCAAAATTCCAAAATATTAATTAAAATTATATAAAATAATAACAAGCGAAGTATGTCGAACAGACCGACCGGATTCACCTTCACTTTTATAATATCCTTCACCCTCCACCTTCCAATACTTGGAGAAAAGTTTTAGTACTCTAGTTTAATTATGAATGTGCAATTATGGAAATTTCAATGATTATTATAAATATTAGTAACTATAAAACTTGTAAAGATGTTTCTTATAATGAAAAAAATACTGTCTAAAACCATATCATTACTTATTATTTTTACATTTCATACACAAAGAAAATCGAGAAAATTAATTACTAATTTCGCAAAAATAGGTGGTACCTTGACTGCCTACTGCTACCTGGAACTGTTGAATCAAACAACCGTTGATCGTTCTGTCATGTTAACAAAAATTGCTCATGCATTATTTCCAAAATAGTATTATTTCAACATGAGGATTTTTCCATTTGATGATTACATAATTTTTAGTTGAATTACTTTAAAACCTTTTAATATTTATTATTTCAGATGCTAGCATGACAGCTAATGATCAACGGTTGATTGTTTCAACGATTTAATATTTTTTTAATTAATTTTTTAAATACTTCCAATAATTGATGTTATACTCTATCGTGTAACTTATTTCTAGGTCGAAATATTATATATCTATATATATATAATAATATAATCCTTCTTTCCCTGATTATTTGAGACGGTCCAAATGCCCAACAAATATGTACTTATTATGTCCACTCTGGTGCTACTTCACAAAACAGACATTATGCTTGCCAATTATTGTTATTATTCCAATAATTGTAAAAATAGACAACATTTTAAAAAAAAAACGTATTACGCACTTAGCTCTGTATACCAATTTACTTGTTTTTATTTTTTTTTTTTTACAAAAATAATTAATTAGTTATTATTATTATATTTTTTATAATGTGTCTGGAACCTTTTATAAAATTATAAAGTAAACAAAATATTAGTATAATTAGGAAAGTTTTTTTTTATTTTTAGCAAATAAAAAACAATTGTCAAAGACAGTCCCACTGCATGGAGCAAGTTTTTTGAAGAGACATTTGCCTAATACAGGCATAAATTACTTTAAATTTAGCCATTAATGTTTAAACCCTTCCGAAACTCGAAAATTCAAACGTATATATCTTTACGCAGCACAGCAAATCATTCTTCCATGGCCCATTCCGAGCTGCACATCTTATCTTTACGGTTCTCCCCAAAACGATTATGGTCCTTTGGGGCTACTTAAACGTGTATGATATGTTATAAACTGAATACAGAGATAAATTAAAATATTTATCTAGAGATATAACTCTGGCATAAAAATAAACACGATTTATCAGAAAGCGCACAAATTGAAATGTATTTTTGTTTTAGTATGTTAAAAAAAGAAAAAAATAAACAAAAGAGTTTTAATGCAGGCACATTGTTGCAATGCGTATGTATTTTTCAGTATGAAATTTGTTCTAATCTCTAGGGCACAACATTCATATATGTTTATTTATAGGCTTGTGCAAACTTGAATTTATAATGTGTATTGATTATACATACATTATTCTTCTGTAACGTCCACGGGGGTATAATGTCAGGTAAATGATAACAGCTTCTTGTACAAATTGTTAATTTAATTTAATTTAGGTACATAAAATACAAACGTTTCCGCCGTTCACTGTGGTCTTCCTCAGTGCTATATAGAAGAAACATAGGAAAAGTTATTTTTGTGTGTGTGTCAAAATAAATTACCCCTATTGTACACCGACAAACTAGCATATAAACTATTATAAAACATATTTTCTTATTAATTACTATTTACATGTGGCTTACCTAGTTATATATCCAATATAGATAAAACATGAGTGCGAATTGGAACTGAATGAATGAATAAATGAACATTATTGAAGTAGATTACTTTTAATTAATTGAACGACTAAGAAGAAACTTAAGAATTCCTATACGGATCGGATGGTGTGGCCGCTTTAGGGTATGAAAGCAGACTGGCGAATATATTTTGCCGTATTAAAATGTTATTTTTTCTTTTGTTAATTATTCACCTTTTTGTTTTTTTTGCCTTCATTCAAAAAACGGCCACACCATCCAATCCGTATAGGATTGCTTAAGTACCTTCTTAGTTGCTCAATTAATTAAAAGTAATCTGCATCAACAATGTATATTCATTAATTCAATTCCAATTCACACTGATGTTTTATCTATGTTTGATATATAACTAGATAAGCCACATGTTAAATAATAAGAAAATGTGTTTTATAATTATATATATATATATATATATATATATATATATATAATAATAGTCTATATGCTAGTTTGTCGATGTACTATAGGGTTCATATATTTTATAAAAATAACTTTTCCTATATTTCTTTTTATAGCACTGAGGAAAGCCAGAGGAAGGCCACTGTGAAGAGCCGAAACGTTTGTATGTTGATATAATAGGTCTTTTTCTTTTCAATTATTTTGAAAAAAAAAGAAAATATGCAACAGTAGCATAATACAATTCTGCAGAAAATGTAACGTGTCAAATCATAAGTTTCATGAATATAGACATCTGAAAACAGTATAATATTTTCTCTGTAAAGATATTTCATAGCTCTGTACATGTCATTTTGATCTACAACATAGTTGTCATTTTATTGAATTTTAAATTTTCTTTTTCAATTAACAATAATAAAATGGCGAACATCAATTAGGTGCTTCTATAGAGCTATGCCCTTAGTGAAAAAACTTTATAGTAAGATTATTGTATTGTTTTATAATGTATAAAATTGCCACCCATTTAATAGCACCTATGACTTTCTATGTAACTTTTTTTTACAGAATTGTATTATGCTATCCGATTCAATAAAATAAGCAGAGGATAATAGTTTTTACATTTATTGCGATATAGGAACCCGGCTAATAATTTGGAAAACGAGTTATACAATAAGAATCGGTAAAAATATTCAAACAAAAAATTCCGATTGATTACATCTTTTGGATTTTTTTGTGAAAGTAGCTGTGTGCGCGCTAAATTAGATATTTTTTTAAATTAAAGGTGAAATTGACTTTAAAAACTATATTTTATATTTTCTTGTTTTATTTTATAGAATTATTGTATATTATAGTAGTTTTTATAATAAAATTTCGATTGTTATATTTATAATTATTTATTTACTATTACAGACCGGTTTGGATGATATTCATCATTTTCAATGTTATGTTTTATAATTTAAATAATTTTGTGTTCCGCTAACTCTTATTTTTAAATTTTAACAATATTTACAGCTATAATGATATTTCACTTGCGACATTTTTATCGATAAAATTTGTTATGTTATGTTAGGT